>DWEJ01002820.1:0-11042 GCA_018245835.1 Mysoria sejanus stolli | reverse complement strand
CGGAGTTGCCTAGGCAACATCCGCATGGTTTTTAACACTAATGTGTTGAAGTATGGGGGGGCTTGTGTCATCTGAAGGATGAACATTATCGGAGGTGGCAAATTCTTCCGATTCTTTCTGGGCAGCCAGGAGGCTTTCCAGGTCAGACGAAAGTTTATTTGGGGGGTCGGTGAGGGCATCCCTCGGCCTGCGGAATGTGTATCGAGAGGGAGGGGGAGGGGTATAATCCGCTGCCGCCACTATAAGCGGATTTGTGTGATTCTCGGAGACTTTGAAGAAGTGCTCAGAGTAGCCCTTGATGAGCTGTTGAATGGTGGGCTTATGTTGACTTCGGATCATTTCTATATATACTGTGATTCTACGGAACTTCGATAGCGCGTTTGCGGATGTGTCTTCTGATTGACCAGTGTTCAGAATGACATAGTCTTGTTTACAATACTCGGTGCTTGTGGTGTTATGCGTGTTTAGCATTTCATGTAAGGCGCGGTCGCTTATTACTGTATGTATCGCGCCGCTACACTGTTCTTATTCTAGTTGGAAAATTCCGACGGTACACGGTATTTGTATGTACCCAGGACCTCTTGATCGGCGGCCACCCGTGCAAACATTCGACCAACGACCTCATCTTTATATTTGAATCCCTGCATAATGAGTATACATTATAATTTAGATTTACCGACTGAATTTATGATTAGAGTTGTAAGATTAACTGTGATTTATTATAGTTTTTTCATGTTTTGTTAAATTTAAAATTGTTTTATGACTTATGTGCTGGTATTCAAATTGAAACTTTATGTTTTTTAATTGCGAATTTTTAGTATATTCTTTAAATGATACTGACATGAACTGACATGACTGACATGAACTGAAACATGGGAGCATTCTGCATTCCTCTGCCTACCTCTATGGGGATTAAAGGCGTAAAGTTAGGGATTTTTATTTTCATCCGGGTATTATAAATTGCTGTTTAAAATCCCCAACATCCCAATGGTGCGAGTGTGTCAGTGTGTCACACGTATACAAACAGTGCGCGCGGCTCGGCCCGCGCCGCCGCCCGACAGATGGCGCGCCAGGGGTGCCACCGCCGAGAACGATTGTATTGGATGCATCATTATACTAATTGATATTCATTTTAGTATTGTATCATCACACCAAGTTCTTCACGGGGTAGACAGAGCGAGCCGCGTGACAAACATCTCTGTATCTACTTATAGAATAAGTTGTTCTTATACATTCAACACTCTCATATTCCTTATTGCGGAGAAATTCGATGCATTTATTTATTGTTGTCACCGTATTACCTAAAGTCTAAATTACCACTCTTCAAAAACTTTATTATTCATTTGTCAAATATTTGTAAAATAAAGTAATACCTGAGACAAACGATAACTACGTGTGATAGTAAGCGGCACTTCCAAGCAATTTCATATTTGTTTCTAAAGTAAATAATTCGCGTTATATTTGAGCAGCTTAAATTGAATTATTTCTCGGCAACTGTCTATGTTCTAATGAACGCATTACATCAGGTACATATAAACATCCTAACATCGTAAATGTATAACAGTAATCTTTCAAAATGTTAATTTCTTTCAATGAAAAAACCATCAATGATTTTTCTCAAAGAATCTCCAACTTCACGTTTAATACGACACTAAACACCGGCAGCCCTAGGCCTTCGCCCTCAGCCGCGACCCGGGGGTGGCCAGAGAGGGTATAATTTTATATTTTTTTGTGTGGAATATTTCAAAAACCGTAGGCGAGGTGCTAACGAAGCCTCCCCGAGGTGGTAATTACGGCGCAATGAAAAACATGTGTAAACTGCCTAAGTGGCGCCCGCGGCTAAGAGCTTCGTGGCCATTTTATTTATCGACTTTTACTGGATAGATAGAAATTAATTGCGTATATAATTATGTAATAAAAAGACATAATATCGTCCCTGTAATTTACCAAAGGGGTAGACAGGAATTAGTACTCTCCTACGATTCACCGGTCATGTCATACGACTGACCATGGCGGTTGAGAAGAGACGAATTTCCACATCAATAAAGAAGATATATTTCCTCAAAATTTTCATAGTCATAGACAAACACATCCTATTCGAAATTTGGATGCAACGCGAAAATACATTTAAGAAATGTTAGAATTTATTCTTAGCCATACCAATGTTGTGGCGATTATAGTCTAGCCTGCTGCAGCACATAACCAGGTCTCGGCAGTTGGCAGCGATCAATGATCAAGCGTACGAGGCGGTACGATATTCGTCGTTTTAAACGCTGTTACACTTTTAATATTCAAAGTGCTGACGAGTTTAAATATCACTACTTCATATCTCACTTATCAACCTTTACCCACGGTAGAACAATCTAGAATTTCTCATATAAACTGTTAAAATTAGGATTTGTTGAATGTATAAAAGAAAACCAAGAACAGTTCTCTTTAACTCTATCAATAGTTTCACTCTACGATACGTTCCCCACTCAGAACAAATTAGAACACAGTACAATAATATATGTGTCTAAGATTCTCATTTGTCTTAACCATAATCGAGAAAAATTCAACTTATATTTGTTTAAATATAGTTTTATTTAATACGAATCAAAGTAATCGTAACGGCACGCCTGTAATCCCTGAAGAGGTAAGCAGAGGAATGAAGAATACTCCCACGTTTCACCGGTTACGTTAACGTCCCACTATGGAATAGGTGGTGAGCCTATTGCTATGCATCTAGCACATATCCAGACTCCGAGCCACTACTAGATAATCTAAACTATAAAACGTAGTACCCGACCCGGAATTCGAACGCAGGAGTTCCTGATCGGCATTCACGCTTGCAACCAACACGACCAACAAAGCTGAAAATGTAACAATCAAAGACAATACAACAAGTAGAATCAATGAAGTACCAATAAAACAAACCGCTGGCAATCTAAAAAAAATATATAATAACGCACTCTGTATTCAAATCTTCCATTCCGCGGCGCAGTACTGACACAACCCCAAATAAACCGAAAGGCATCGTCCAGCGCTTTTTATCACATCCTCTTAACCATTTAAAACATCTTACAGGAAGTTAAAAAATCATTCCGGAGGGGTCATTCATTCCCACACGGCACCTTACGGCCAGTGAAAAACAAACTAATAATTTTTAATAGATACTGGCAACCCTTCCGTGTTTTTAAATCGTCGTTAGTCCATTCAGTCTTCCGTGAGAACGTCAAATAGATGATGTAGAAAAAACACCAAAACTGTATGACGCGAGGAGGTACTGTAAAAACAGGATAAAAGGGAGCGAATGGATAGTTCTCAATAAGAGTTATTACGTTTAAATCTATTTGACAGATGTCAAAGCGTGTGCTGATGTATAATTAGTCATTATTTGGCCTTGGCCTTATAAACAGTTTTTATAAAGAAGTCGAAAATCTTCCAAACAACGTCCATGTACGAAAGTTGTTTATTACTTTATTATAATTATTACTAAATTTTAAAATGACCAGCGAAGTGAGCGTGTTATGCCAGTTTAATATAAGAGGAGCTGATTTGATTATATCAATAGACAGAATCGGTCATGAGGAAATGATTAGTCATTGGTCGAATGGTGACATCTCCATAAAAAATGTATTGTTTTCCGTGTAATGATTTATTTAATAACAAAATTTTAGTAATATAAATGTTGCCGAACTCTTGGTGGTTTTATTTTTATTAATTTAAATGTAAACACTTCTTTATCCCTTGGTACTCAACAAAGTTGCAATCAATAAAATTCTCACGTTGGATTCATTAGGCCGTTTTTACATCCTCGCAGCCCTCCTCACCCTCGCCTACAGGTGAGGTTGGAAAAAATCACTTTTGTCTGCTCAGTTCCCGCGCTTCAGACGGCTTTTTTGTCTTTCGAAACAAACGTCTTATTTTAACATTAATCTAATATTGTTTATAGTTTTATTACGGGAATGTATTATTATTTTACAAATATGAAAGTGATTTTAATTATTATAAACTATATATACGGACATATCTTCTATAAATGTTTTTGTACTTACAAACAAAATAATTACCACATTATAGATGAACATGCCAGCATGGTTACACGGGTAAAATAATCACCATAGACAAAAAATGAATCCCAAAGAAATCCAACGCTAAAGAACGGAGGTGCTCAATAAAATTAAATATAATGACGATTGGATACGAAATGACACATGTTACTTCCGATATGTCGGCCCGTCGGAATCAGTTACCCTTGAAAAACAAAAAACCTCCCACCGCCCGCCGAAGTCAGGACAATTAAAAACATATAAAACACAGAACAGTTGTGTTGTATGATTTTAAAAATCAATGAATGGTATAAAACAAAAGTATACAAATTGATAATAATTGTAATAAATTCACTCTGTTTCGTTTTGTTCGACTTCGACGTATAAAATTATGTTTTTTTTTTAAGCAATTAAACATAAAGGAAAACGGTAAGGTGTCTGTATATTTAATTACTGTTTTTTGGCACATTTTGTTTTGGCCTTTATGTCGCTAAACTTTGGACCAATATCAATCCTTTGTAAAACCTGATGTGCCCTGACAATGTATAATCTCAGCAATAATACGTATAAGAATTACAGAAGCCTTCATAGGCCTAGCAAATATAAGTAACAGTAAGTGAGATTAACTATTCAATAATTCTATAAGATTTTAACAATCTATAACCCATACTCACATCGGATTAATTCGACAGTTCATTAAACTATGAACGCTTTAATAATTATCCTTAAAACAGTTTATGCGTGTAAATTACACAAATAACACTTATACCATTTTGATTCCTTGCTGTTTAAAAATCAGTTCACGCGGTTATATTCTCAATTTTATACTCCCATTAAAAGATTACACCGAAATGTCGCAACATAGACTATACGACCGAATATAGTAATAAAAAGGAATGCACTGATAATGATTATGTTTCCGTCAGAAAAAAAACAGGAAAGCAACAAATTAAAAACAAATAAAACAAATCACGGAACTGTCAATGTCAGAAAGGGCGGGAAGGGAAACAACTGACGCTCTTGTTTTTTTAATATCCAACAGGTGGTAAAGAGTTAGAGGCGGCAGCGGAGACTAATGGATTCATTGACGCCGGTCGCATTGTCGGCGAATAAAATAAACAATACAACATAATTGTAGTTACAGTTTTGTTTTATACAGACATATAAATAATAAATCGATCCCGGCAATATTTTGCTACAGTCCGATTGAATTTGAGTTATTGCAAAAAATAACTTTAGCCCAATTTATTAGCTATGGGTTTTTGCAAAGCAATTCCGAGTACAATTCACTGTGAAGACCTAGTTCAAACAATTTCTAATTATGCAACTGCCTCAATATTAAATATGTACATTTAAAATGGATCTAATGAAAATAAATAATTCTATAAATCGGTCACTTCATCACATCCCTTTGATTATTCAACTCTTATGTCCCGTTAAATATAACATAACCAATACAATTTTTTTAATTCTATTATCGCTGTAGTCTATTGTCTATACCCACCAGAGAATCGTTCACGTTCGTTCAGAAGCTCGTTCCTAGCGTGCGGTAGAACAGACATAATACTGTTCCTGTAGGTCAGAGAAAGCGTGTCAAATGGCCAGTCTAAACATATGTTGGGGTCGTTAATTAATTAGAGAAATTGAAAGTTACCCTTTCATTGGCCGCGATACTTCTTGTGAGAATTAATTTTTTTACCGCGTTTTCTTTTAACGAACCCCTCTAGGGTGCTAGGTATAAAATTTATCGATGCCGTCACTTCCTTTACATTCTACGTCTAATTGAATACGTGTCTCAGAGAATAAAATCGATATATTTGGTTTTGATTAATCACAAACGAAATGTGGTGCCTGTTGCGATGATATAAAAAATCATTATATATTTTCTAATTCCAGTATTGAAATCTTTAAAACGAATTTACGTATGTTCCTGCCTTTACCCAGTGACAGGAAAAAACGTTTTACTGTGAAAATGTTAGCCGATACAGTAAGAATAGTTTCTGTATTATATAATCTGTAACGTAACTTCTCGCCTGTAATCCTCGAAGGATAGGCAGAGAAAAATCGGCAGTCGTGCTGGCAACCAATACGACTAATGAGTCAGTCAATTATAACCTGTAAAGAACAAAAAAGAAATAAAAATTATACACGTCACAGGACAAAGTTTTAAAGAACACGTATAAAAGGGCCAGTGAGAATTTTTTTTTATAAATATAGCACAGATAATAAATAAGCTGTAATTATCAGCGGGGTCAAGCGGCAGCTGTCGACCACTTGTTTTCTTAATTTTATAGCCCCACTTTGTCTTTACGGTGTATTTATCTCTCGTTTTGCAGAAAGAGTACACACAAATATTTCACAATGTACGTAACTCCAGGAAAATTTTATCTTTAATGAAAAAAATAGTAACCTACTCTGGCGCTTGCTATCGTATATCGTGTAAGAATGGATCATATAGAAATATGGAAATAATTTTAGAAGTTTTATTATACTTTGTTTTAGAAAATAATAATAATATGTAAAATTATGTGTTACATTAACGCACGCAAAGTAATCCCACGGTAAAGTGTATTGTAATGTGTTTACCAAAACGTGATTAGAATGTATAACCTGAGCAAAAAAAATAATTTGGGAGTAGATACAGACTGCAAGAACTAAAAGTTACTATAATAAGTTTAAGATATTATAATACTTGCTAAATAAAAATGATAATTGATATTTATATCTGAGGCTTACGTCATACGGACACGTTACGTTAAAAGGAGACTTGATAATGACATGGAGCGTTTGTACTCATTTCTCAATTTTAACAACGTACTTATAAAATTGCAGTTAGATTGTCTATTGTCCTACGACAAAAATATTATTTAACGGTCCTAACCTGCATGATATTTTTTTATTTCTATAATATATAGAATATATAGACCGAATAAATTACAAAATTTTTAAATGGCGGATGGAGCAACTTAATTTACACATTTACAAAATGTGATACTAATTATTTCAAATTTAACCTGTCAACAAAGATGGCGGACACCACCTGCCAAATGTAAACAATCAATAAAATCAGTCCAATACGTTGCAAGGTCTTTGACCTTTCACCTAGCTGATCAACTCAATTGAATATAAAATTTATCTGACAACTGTTAAAACACATTTTTGATTACATAGTTAAATAGGTTACCTCATCTCTGAAATGGTAATACAGATTAATTTAGACCTTAGAGTTCGGTTATAAGGTTAAAAATAGTCGATATTATATTTATTTCTTATGACTTTTTGTGTACCAGAATGCTTACATCTGCCAGGCAGCTGCTACGGTGAGATTAAAT
Organism: Mysoria sejanus stolli; assembly: GCA_018245835.1. Taxonomy (NCBI): domain Eukaryota; kingdom Metazoa; phylum Arthropoda; class Insecta; order Lepidoptera; family Hesperiidae; genus Mysarbia; species Mysarbia sejanus. Next base: position 3,679 of record DWEJ01002820.1, on the reverse strand, counting down.
CGGACTTGTCCATTCTAAATTCAAATCAGTTGAAGGGTTAATAGTTTTTCTATCTTACAAGAGTGGCCCTGTAATTTAGAGGGTCAGTGTTTGATTTTTTATTTTTATGAACTCTAAGTTTCCTTATATTTAAGGAGTATATAAAATTTCATAATACCTTTTAGCAAGTGCTTACCTGTTACAAATTAATAATTAAGTAGGTACGTTTTAATTATATACGTAATATATTAAAATCTTTGAAATTTTTAGTCTATGTTGTCGTACGTTATATAAAAATAAGATCAGAATGTGGGGCGGTGTTTCGAAGGACTTTTAATTTTTTTTATTTCTTATAAAAGTCGTTTATGTTTTTATAAATATATTAAATGGTAACATGACCTATAATCATAGCTTGGAAAATGCGCAGTTACTTTGTTCCATATTTAACGCAATCATAAAAAAAAGTTACTATGTTTTTGTACATGTCAATACTGTCACCAAAGTTTTTATGAATCATCAACGTCCCATTACCTGTGAAACTAAATAACTTTAAAATAAAAAAATAGGTCTGCTACATCGTCGTTGGGCACCATTAAATATGCATTTACCATCGAATACCACATTATAAAAATAACGTTTAGCTGGAATTTGGTGATATTTAGCTGCCGTCGATATCGCTTTGGGTACATTAATCGAATGCTTAAAAAACGACGTTCAGAAACTATAATCGATTTGAGAATAAAAAAACACTCCAAAAGTCGCCTTAAAACAGTTTTACGAGGTTCCACTGCAAATTTGCTACATAAGGCTTTTGCCGCAAAAAGAGTATTGCAGCGTGCACTATAACAGTTAAAACAAGAGAACCACTAGCGAATAGAAATGTCCACCTCTTTATTTTCATCATCATCAGAAATGGATTGTTCTTTTGAATGAATGTGTTTTTAGAATGGAACAGTTTCAGGCTCTAGACCATCACACTGCAGACTCTTTGTCTATTTGGTTCTAGTACATATGGAGGTTTCCGTCACCATTATGGCAAATGATCTTTAATTTTGAAAATTGAAAACATGTGAAACTTTTTGAAATGATGTGGGTGCCAGGAATTCAAAACCTGACCCTGTAGCTCGGGTCTAGAATACGAGCCACGGTATTTACTGCCTGTCGGTAGCATCGTTAGTATCGTTAGTGGCTTCAGGTTGCGGGTAGTTGGAATAGGACCGCGAAGCGTTCAGCCAGCGACCTCAAGAACAACGGTGGTATGTGTTGCCGCATAATGTCGTAAAAATTGAAAGGTGTGGGATGAGGCATTGTCTTTCTCCGGTGTAAGATCGATATGGTCAGTAGAGAAAATTCAAAAACACATAAAGAAACCAATGCGAGTCATTTCTGTTTCATATTAGTTCTGTGGTAAACACCACCACCTCCGATATTGTTATAGCCATTCTATTTTTTGTTGAAATTTTAAATCTCCAATCAATTTATGTTTCTCATTTCGAAATCTTGTAAGTCACATGAAAGGTGAATAGGTAACGATCAAGTCATTTTCCTTGGAGATAACTAATCATTAATTTTCGGTTTTGTAAAAAAATGTATCGAAGAATCATGTTACCACTCAATTTATTGCAGAATATTTAAGTCTATTTATTTACTTTGCTACCGTCGTCAGTTCTCTGCTAACTATACTTATTGTTTACCTATGCGCATACTCGTATGTTGCTAATGTCATTCAAAACATTGATATAATTTATACGGGTTTTATGAATGTTATATTTTTCAATTTCGAACACTTTTTGCTACATTGGCTGAATTTCATCAAAATACTTTGCCAATATTAATCCTAATCAATAAAAAGCAGTAGGATGACAGCGCGCGAACATGTCACCGCAGAAAACATTGCAGATGCAACTAATATCGGGCACGACCAACATGGCGGACGCGATTCGGCGCTAGCCTATTATAAATAATTAATGATTCCGTCCACTCTTATGCACGATAAAATGCCATTACGGTTTTCATCGGGGATTTGATAAAAAACATCGAAAACCGCCGTCGCCCGAACCCGTCCGCGCAAAAAACGCGCTTAAAAGACTGCGAGGCCATCGCTGACATTCCCGCGATTTCTTACTGTCCGGTCATTTGACTCCGGCCATTATCTGCGGAATTAACAACGGTAATAAAAACAACACCCATTCGATAAAGGTATATATTCGCTCGGTCGCGGTGTCGGGGACAGTTTTTGTGTTATAAATAAGGACGGAAAGGGCGCGACGCCAGCGCCACCGCGGCGTAACGTGTAATTGCACTAACTCTATAAATATTGCGCTCATGAAAATTCAGCGAAGCGCTTATCACTGAAAAACTCAGCCTCCGCGCCTCATACTACATTTCATTGCACTCAGCATACAACTATGTCGTCTAAAAAACTTATATTCTGCGCCGCAAAACAATCGTTATAATGTAGAATTCCTTGCGTTTTTGTTCGAAATAAGGCATTTTATTCAAACATCATGGAACCAGTGCAACATAGTTTACATTTTAACGATTAAAACCAAGAGTCTTCATAAACAGAAATTACTTTTCGAAAATTTTATGTACATCTGTAAACCTTATTTTGTTGGGTGTGTCTATTCTACTGTAAAAAAATCAAATTAAGTACATTTTATTACAAGGATCAAAAGAATATGGCAATTTAAAGCTCACAAAAACATTTAATTATTTTATACAAATACACTTATATAAAAGAAATATTTCACGGTGTCAAAACAAACATTTTCTCACTCCGGATACCCGATTCCGGATATCCAACGCAATAGCTGCGATGACTTTACTATCACTTTCCATTAGATTATTCCGACAAAGAAACTTACATTCATCTGTACGAGAAAAAACAGCCAATACCTTTTCCAGTCGGAGACGGTACATTCGAATTTCGAATGTGACAAACGGAGCGTTATAATATCAGAAATGACAGATGCCTCACCACCTCAAAACGTTTGGACAGGCAACAAACAAAGAAAAAACTAAACCAGAATTAAACAAGATTTGCATATTCACACGTGGTATTGTGTCTAGAATGAGCTAAACGAAGACAAGAAAGGAGTTCGAATGAAAGGAACAACACAAAAAATAATAAAACACACATCAAAAAAACGAACGTTTCGCTGTTTTTGAACGCATCTTTGCGTAACGACCGAGTTCGTTATTTGAATTGAATGGAACGGTATTGTCCGGTTGATAAAATGTTCTTTTGTCTATGATGAGATAGCTTTTTTTATATACGTTCGCTGCGTAAAGGGTTACCAGAGTACAGTATTTTTACGTAAAATTAAATTAATTTTATTTATGACACGCAACAAATTTGATTTTGAATTTTATCTGTGGCGACCTGATGAGTGTACTGATATTACCAAGCTCGCGTGGAGAACGTGGTGAGGTGAGTAAGGTCAGTAAGGTCTGCGATTATCGAGACATGAAGAATACTCAAAATTTTTTGAGAATTTGTACAACTCAAGACTTAGGCAGCCAACCTAAGAACATCTCTGCTAGTTAACACATTTTTTTATAACGTAACGTAACTTCACGCCTGTAAAACCCGAAGAGGTAGGCAGAGGAATGCAGAACACGTCCCACGTTTCACCGGTTACGTTTACGTCCCACTATGGAATAGGTGGTGAGCCTATTGCCATGCATCGGGCACATA
>DWEJ01002819.1:0-11043 GCA_018245835.1 Mysoria sejanus stolli | reverse complement strand
GCACGGCCTAGTTCAATGGTGCAGTGCTGAACTTCAATGTGGGCTCCAATACTGCTTTTGAGATTCCACTACACTATGTGTCACAATGCAATACTGGCAAAAATGAAGTCACACTAGAATTCCATCAGGTCACTAGTGAGCAATATTGTTTTTTCATATTGACTTTTTTTCATTCATGTGCACCTCAGTATATTTATCAAGATATTTTGTATATCTCAATGTTTAAGTCAATTAAAAAGCCCATATACATGTTTTTGCAATATTGAAAATTAAATTTAATCTGATCCAAATTGGTTTTTAGAATTCCATTGACACTATTGATTCATCTCTCTTTTCTCTAGTATTTTAAAATAGTAACGTAACTTCGTAACGTCACACCTGTAATCCCCGAAGAGGTAGGCAAAGGAATGCAGAACACTTCCACGTTTCACCAATTATGTTTATGTCCCACTAGGGAAGCCTATTGTTATGCATCAGTCACTTATCCAGACTCCGAACCACTATTAGACAATCTAAATTAGAAAATTTTGTAGTGTTCGACCCGGGAATCAACCCCGGGACCTCCCAATCGGCAGTCGCACCTGCAACCAACACGACCAATGAGGCAGTCAGATTTTAAAAGAGTAGTTCCGCTAGGTATATGTATGTAAATAGTAACTCCTAAAATGCTCAGACGATTTTGACGTATTTTTATGCTTAGATGGTTTTTTACTATTGAACTAAGTAAGTTGCACCTCTGTGATAACCCATTGTCACAGAAAAAATACATTTATCTAATGATGGATTTCCCCTCATATAATAATTATCACGATATATTGAGAACCATGTTTCTGATTGGCTTTAAATATTCAATTTGCCATGTAGGGGTCAGCTAAGAAGGGCTCAAAAATTTCACCCTACAGGAAATTTCATTGGGATTGAATGTATGATATTTTGTCACTTTTGAAGTTGAACACTTCCTATTTTACAATAGATTTGGATTTTCAAAAAACAAAAAATTAATGTGTTTGCAGTTTTTGAAAATTTCGTCTTTAAATAGGTACTGAAAAAAAATGAAATGATTGTACTTCACGTTTGTTGTTTTGTTTGAGATTAACAAAAAGGAAATACATATTTGAGTAACCTAATACCTAGTAGTAATACCTAGTACAGATATACTGAATTAACTAAAACTTTATTTAATGTAATTTGTGCTATGTGTGTTATTATCATAGGGCTACACAGAATGCGTATAAGGTAAAAACTGCTTAATAGTTATATTGTTCGAGGGAGGCTTGGTCGTCCAGCTAGGCTTTACGTTTTGTCATAATTATCTTTTGAGTAACTTTGACTACATATCATCAGGACATGAAAACAAGTTATAAAATCTTAGTGGTTATTGTCAACTAGTCCTGAATACATGTAATATGGATCCAAAATAATATAATTAATGTTTATGTATTACCGAACAATTGTCACAGAACGACGACACCCCAGTATCATTGATGGAGATGCGTTTCCACATACCCACAAACGAGCTGGCAGGCGACATGGACGCCGTGGAGGCCTTCCACCAGCAAGTCATGAACAAAGCCAGTGTTATCTCAGTCTCCGGCGACGCTATTGCCATCTTCCGCGAGCTGCAGTGCCTCACACCTCGGTGAGTTAACCTTTTATCTTTTTTTACATTAGTGGTAGTACTTTTTTACATTACAATTTTTTTTTACATTTTACGTAACATTTACATAAATACATAGCATATTTTTAAATTGTTATATAATTATTCTATAATAAAAAAACATTTTCAGAAATTAAAATGCTCCGAGTTTTTTCTTGTGTGATTCTAATTCGCAAAAATGTCACCGATTTTTATTTTGCAAGAAAACTTAAGTGAATTTGAATATGCAATTAAATATTTTTATTTTATTAAATTTAGTTCCGTATATTTTATAGATTTTTTTGAAGTAAATTTTGTTACAACATTAAGAATTTTTTATATATTACGTATATATATGTAGAGGCTAGTACATACATGTATTTAACTAGAACTATTACCGGTTCGAGTATGACATCATGTGTTGATAAAACAAACCTTAAACAATCGATCAATTTTTTATGAAAATCTCGAATCCGGCGCATAAGTCGTGCAAATTTAATTGTACTTGTTAATTTAATTGTTACTAAAATTAATTTTTCTAACCTATATCAAATCCTATGTAGACAATACGGGTTACTAAAAATAACTACTAAATAACCAAATCTATTTGTAAAAAATTATTGAACATAGAAAGAACTTCATTCTCATAATTTCTACGATTCTTGCAATAAAATTATAATATAATACTTATGGTAATTCAATAATATTTTGATCTCAGTTAAAACAATTTTTTTTCGTTCACAGCGGTCGCTACGATATCAAAGTGTTCCAGACATTCTTCCAGCTCCACGGTAAAACATTTGATTACAAGATACCGATGTCGACGGTACTTCGTCTGTTCCTGCTACCTCACAAGGACACGAGGCAGATGTTTTTCGTTGTGTCCTTGGACCCACCTATAAAGCAGGGTCAAACCAGATATCATTACCTAGTGTTATTGTTCGGCATTGAAGAGGAGACCACTTTTGAGTTGCCATTCACTGAGTGAGTTGATTATGAATGTTTTTATGTTAATACGGTAAATTATCCATTTCTAGTAAGTTAATATTATCATTGTTTTTTATTTATTAAATAATGTTGAAATTGATATAATAAAAATACATTACATGTTCTATTTAAATTGCTTTAATTATAACTTTATTAAATTTAAAATTAAATGATTTTTTATGATATATGTTCTACTGAACACAATAATAAAATTGCATGTTCAGCAATAATTAACTGTGGAACCTAAAAAGGGTCTTATCATTGTGTTAAAGGACTACTCACTTTTGATCCATCATATCATTGATAAAAGGCTAGATGGAAGAAATAATAATTTCCAGAAAAATTGGAGTTCTTTGGTGAAGGATGCACCAATGTATTGTGATGACAATGTGTTGACAGGATTTCAGCCTACTATTTCATTATCACTTTGTCAACTGGATAAATATGACTGTTGTATATTGTAATTAATCTTTATTTGTAATTTTTGAAATAATAATTACTATAGAAGGAAATTTGACAATATGTAATTATATATTATTGCAGAGAAGAATTAAAGGAGAAATATGAAGGGAAAATAACTAAGGAACTATCAGGTCCCACATATGAAGTGCTGTCGAAGATCATGAAAGTGATCATCAACAGGAGAGTCATAGGACCGGGTGATTTCAAAGGGTAGGAGGTTGATTTTTTACTTCATTTTTACATGTTATATGTGAAATGAATTGGAAAATAGCATCCATACATTTTTTATGTTTCTGTCACATGTTCCAAGAAACATTGGTTAACCAAAACATGTGCTAAGTCAGTAGCTTATTTTTATGTACATTAAAAATACCTAATCTGAACTTAATGAACAGCTATTTTTGTAAAGTGCATTTGAAGCTGGTTTTACCCACCTAAAAGTCTCCGATAAGAAGAAAAAATCTAAAATGTCCAATAATATAAAAAATTCAAGTGTAATATGGTATGTTCTATATATTTTAGGCATCACAAAACTCCGGCTATCGCGTGTTCATACAAAGCGGCAGCGGGCTACCTGTATCCACTGGAAAAGGGCTTCATATATGTGCACAAACCGCCCGTACACATAAGATTCGAGGAAATCGCGTCGGTCAACTTCGCGCGAGGAGGGGCATCTTCGACCAAGTAATCATAATTAACTTTTTAAATATATAACTTACAACATACTTTAAAAATTTTCTTATCACTGTGTAATTACGCTTCATAATAAATCCAAGCAAATCACAAACATTGTGCTTATTTAATTTAAATTGCAGTGTTCTGAGAGTAACAAATTATTTATATATCATATCTTTTTATAAAATATGATAAACATTATTATCATAGTACAAAGCAATTGTTTTCCCTATATGCTCAGTTAAAAAAAAATATTTTTTATTAACTTTTCAGATCATTCGATTTTGAGATTGAACTGAAGTCAGGCAGTGTTCACACGTTCAGCAGTATAGAGAAAGGTGAATACGCCAAACTGTTTGATTACATCACCTCAAAGAAACTCCATGTGAAGAATACAGGCAAGAATGTAAGTGATGCATTTAATATACTTTATATCTGACTACTGTTCCAGTAGCGATTGGCATTCAATCGTATTTTCAGTAAATTTTTCAGCTTGAACATTATTTAGAAAGGTTATTGTGACGAGGAGTACAGTTCTATAAGTCTTTGATTCTGATCGGCAACACTGTTATATGTGTAATATTAACAGTGGGAAAATAAATAAGGAATATTTTATTTATTTCAAATTTAGGTATTTGTGGTTTACATTTTAATTTTCTGCACTTCCTATCAATATGAACTTCTCACTGTACCAAGCCTTACACTCCTCAGTATGCCCAATATCCTTATACAGGGGGTACAGAGATATCTCGTGATGTCTGAAGATACATACACAAATTAATAACTACAAATTGTGATATGTAGTCTCATTAGATGTTGTTTATGATGTTGTTCTGAAATGTTCCATGAAATCAATCAGTTGCTCTTGTAATGAAGAAATAGTAAATGTATAGGTCATGCAGCTGGACAGACTCGTTTGTTAATTAATCATTACCTGTAGCTTAACATGGTTGGCAAATGTTCTTCCCAGAGCTATCTCCCACAGAGATAAGTAGGGACTGAGGATCTCCTCAAGACGCTGTAGTATTGTACGGCAGGACAAGGCGCTGTACGACGACGACTTCGGCGACTCGGACACGGAGAAGGAGCCGGACGCGTACCTGGAGCGCGTGAAGGCGGAGGCCAAGGAGCGCGACAGCGACGACAGCGACGGCTCCGACGAGAGCACCGACGAGGACTTCAACCCGGACAAGGCGCGGGAGAGCGACGTGGCCGAGGAGTGAGTGCGCCCGTCTCCGGAGACACTAGGCAGAGTAACGGAGACTATTTATCATGAATCAGCTAATGGGTTGTTGATAACATTGTGGTCGTTGTGTTAGGCAAGTAAAGCTGGATGTCTAATAAGACCTAGTAGTCTTTGCTCTTATTGTGCAATCAATATTATATGCTAAAAACATAATGTATAATTAGTTGAAAATGTTCATATAGCCAACTCTTCTGTAAGTCGGAATTTTGTGTTTCGGTGTAAAATAGTCTGGCAAGCAGGCAAATAAACATGTTAATAAAATCCACAGTCTTGTTATGACCAATTGCCACTTGGATATAACATAAATAAAATCTCAAAATATCTGAATTAATAATTATATACAAAAGTAATTATAATATAGAAAACATCAAATCCAATTAGGATTAACATGACCATCATCTAGAATATCTAGATGGAATCCAATAACCCATAACTATGCTTTAATGTTTATTGAATAGTCTTTATAAATGTATTTCAGATACGACACGAATCCCTCGTCGTCAGAAGATTCCGATGCGTCCGCAGCGTCTGGTGACAGCAAGAGAGAGAAGAAGAAAGAGAAAAAACCAAAGAAGACCATTACTATTGTAATTTTTATTCCATATATTAATAAGTATATACATTTTCTTAATCTAAACGATAAAGAATTTTTTCATAACGGTCTAACGATAATGTAATGTTAACAGTTTATTTTATACAAATCCAAAAAAGAATATATTTCGCCTAACTTCGTAATATAATATTGCTATAATTAATAAGTTCCCACTGCAGAACATGAGACTGCATAATCGTGAAAGATATTTAATTACTATCTGTGTTCTAATTGTAATATAACACCTATTCTCTGAAGAGATAGACCGAGCAGGGCAGTAACCTCCCCCGTTTCACTACTTGTGTTAACGTCCAACTGTGGGATAGGGAGTGAGTCCATTCGTACTGCATATTATCAAGTAATCACAAGTTTTATATCAATAATATCATGTATTACAGTCAGAAGCGCCGCGCAAGCGCAAGGAGAAAACTAAAAAGCGTGAAAAGGACGTGAATGCACCGAAGAGGCCCTCCACCGCCTTCATGTTGTGGCTGAACGAAAATCGCAAGAAGATAGTTGAAGAGAATCCCGGCATCAAGGTCACGGAGATCGCCAAGAAGGGCGGCGAGCTCTGGCGCGACCTCAAGGATAAGTCTGTACGTATTGCCGTCTCCTACTACTGATAACACAATAAAAATACGATGAATAACACAATGCTATTAGGAAAAAATTACGATGGTCTAATAGTTAACAGAGCGCACTATTCTGACAAAAAAAGCTAACAATAATATGTGGTGCATAAAATTAACATCGCACTTGCAAACCTCGAAGTTGTAGGCGATAGAGTGCAGCACTTGTACGTTTAACCAGTATCGTTTCAGTACCACCATGGAATAGGCAGTGAGCTCATTGCCATACAATGATCGCAAATACAGACTCCCGATCAATACTGGGAATTCCACGTTAGAAATATTACACAATCGAGGAATCCGCGAATCCAATAGTCCATAGTCCAGGGATCGAATACAGGACATCACGATCAGCAGTGTTGCTTGCAACCACTTCACCAACGAGTTGGTCAATACATCAAGCATACGTACTACATGTTCAATAGTTGACAAAGAACCATCTTTATAACTATTTTGAATTCGTTTAAAAGGTGATCGTTGTAACGATTGATATTAAGATTTTTGTAGAATTTTAAAATCATCCCCATCATCCTATCCCACCTCCCCCAAAAAACGCTATTGAGCCCTGTCTCCGGCTTATTGCATCCAGCTTATCGAAACGTAGACTGCCTTGCTGACCTCCATAGTGTTACAAATATTTTATACAAGGCAACCACTATTTCCCGTCAGAGCCTACCAGCATGATTGCAAGACAATCTAGAAAAAATTCATTTTACTATATTATGTGTTTTTGAACGAATCATAAATAACCGGGATCATCTGTATATTTTTAATAGGAATGGGAAGAAAAGGCGTCTAAGGCCAAGGAGGAGTACAACCAAGCGATGAAGAAATACAAGGACAGTGGCGCCGCCGACGAGTTCAAGCAGAAGAAGAAACAAGCGGAGAAGGAGCGGAAAGCGGCCGACAAGAAAACTAAAGCGCCGCCCGCTAAGAAAGCGAAGAGCGTCCCGGCGGCCGGACCGAGCCCGGGCAAGTTCACTAGCAAGGAGTTCATCGAAGACGACGACAGCTCCTCCGACTCTGATAAGGAGAAAGAGAAGAAAAAAGATACTAAGGATGTGAGTTTTTTTTTTCTATTTCTTTTTTACACAGTAATTCACCAGATCAAATATTATAATTCTATAGCTGAAACATGATTCCTCTTCACTATTGAATTTAAATAAATATATTTACTTCACTTGGTCCATCCCATATAGTTATTTTATGAGGCCTACACATAAAAATATATGTTGAATAGTTAATTTTTAATTGGAAATTGTAAAGGCAGTTGAATTTTACAGAGTAAGGAGATAAAGAAAGAAAAAGCAAAGGCGAAGAGATCGTCATCAGAGGCGGAGGCGTCTTCAGCGTCGGCGGACAGAAGCGCGAGTGGCAGCGGCAGCGACTAGCGATAGGCCATGCAGAGTTGTTAGAATATCACTAATATCGTTGCGTGTATACTCCACGCACACAAACACAGAGCACCCCGTACCAGAAAAATATTTTAAATACTGCGGGTCGTAATCGACCTCTCTCGTATAATGTTTTAAAACATATTTGTATGAAACTTTGAGTCTTCACGATAGTCACTCCGCCTAAACTCGTGAACTATAATTTCATTATACGTACCGTAAGTAATAAACTGTTAAAAAAAGTCTATTGGCCTTATTTGGTTCATCGCCTTTTTAGTTTTTAATCGTCATCATCGTAAAGGTTAGAGTGGCATGTAATAAAGATGTATTTTAATACTGTGCTGGTATATTATTTATATTCTAAGCTCATTTGAAATTAGTATTACTTAGAATATTTAGTATACTTAGCTGTAAAGTATACTTACTTAATTATAAGTGTGAAGAGATAACAATGTTTCTTATCTCCTCACATATACATATCTTCACGCCACAATCCTTACGGGGTATCCACTGTATTCCTCCACTCACAAAAATCCGTCATCTGTTTACAACATTATACAAGTTTTATTGAATTCGATATCGATCCTTCTGTCGTTTCACTGTTGAAACATGGATCTCCTCTCAGAGTGGGACGGTTAAGGCCACAGTCTGCCACGCTAGCCAAGGGCGGGTTGGCAGACTTCACATACCTTAGAGAACAATTTGTTTTTTTGAGGACTCAAGGTGCGCGGATTTCCTCACAATGTTTTCCTTCATTTTAATAAAAACGTGACTTCACGCCTGTAATCCCTGAGGCGGTAGGCAGAAGAATGCAGTAGAATGCATTCATCGTAATAGCAAGTGATATTTAAACTTATAACGCACATTTTTAAGAAGTGCGCGCCAGGGATTTAAATCCGGTCTCCTGGAGTAAGAGGTCCAATTTCAAAACACTAGGCTATCACTATATTTTGAATATTACAGTCAATTACAATCAAATATGTATAGGTTTTTGAAATATTATTTTAACACCACAAATTCCGGTATACTTATATTAGGTAAGCTAATTGAGACGAAACCCATAGTGACTTGAAAAAGGAAGCTAGTCATTGGTTTGTTGAGTTTATTTGCTCTATATTATTCAGTTTTAATAGTAACCAGCAATGAAAAAATCTGTTAAAAATGCAAACAGGATAACAGAAAACACATAATTAACAAATTATTTCCACTACGTTACACGTTATTACACTATGATGAGTAAATTTTCGTATTTTAATAGACATTTTCTAACACATGAGTAATTAGTTTCACTGTAACTGAAACTGCAACAAGTTAAAACTGCAAATATAGTCGAATGCTAGAAATATATTAAAGTAGACCTACTAAAAGTATAATTTTAGGTTCAATAAATTTGTTTCTAGTGTTGCTTAGAATTGATACTTCTAGAATTAATAAACTCCGTTAGAATTCTATACCTAATTCTATTCTATTGTAAATTATTCTGCTTCGTTGCTGTAGCCGTAATTAAGGTTTTATGAAAAAGCTAATAATGCAAACATAATACTGGCACCTCTTATAACCTATTCGAACTGAGCAGTAAACAATGAAGAATATTTCTAGAAGTAAATAGTTAAGAATTTAATTCGCCATTACAATGACAATATACGCATGTTAACCACTCTAGCGTGTACGGTGACTGTAGTCACCAACCGACAGCGTTCAGTTTTATCGTAAAGCTCATCTGTTACAGCGTTTATTTTAACATGGTTGTATATTAAACATTTTATCCGTGCGACTATTCATTATCTTAGCAACAATGACGAAATTTAATGAAAAATTTTTTTAATTGTGACATTGCGCCAAATTTACTTGTAAGTGTTGATTTTGTGTAGTTTTTATTAGCAGAAAATTAAATATTTATTTTAAGATATTGAAGTCATTTAAAAGGATATATAATGTACAATAAATTATTAAACCAATAGTATCTAGTAACTTCAAACTTTTGTTGTAAAACTCGAAATACAAAATACTTACGACTTTTTTACTGTGTCCGTTTTCCAGTTTTTTTTTCGTCTATTATTACTAATTGAAGCCATTTATTTTCGACTAATTCAAATTCTATATTCTTTCAACTTTCTGTGTGTATTTTTTAATCGAACATAGCTCTCTTAGTTTTTTACTAGTAATCGTTTTTGTTGAGATGGTCGCGCGCAGTAAAGTGACATTTGTTGAGTAGATACGAGGGGTTAAGACTAAGTATGGATAATAATAAAGTGTACAGGTTTGGGGCAGATTAAAAACCTTAAACTGTTTTATTATTATTATAATATCACGCCAGGTGCATTGCAATATCCTCATTCTTAGAGACCCGACGAGCTTCTTCGAAAATGTATCTCCCCATCAGCCAGTATTTGAGATATGTCTTAATCTATTTTTGCACAACTTTGTTACAAATGAAAAATACTTAGTGTGATTTCTAGAATGAACTAGCAGTTGGATAAATTCATACATAAAATGGAATGTCATTCTGTGTAATCGATACATATTATATGTAAAATCATGCCTATAATCCCCGAAGAGGTAGGCAGACATATTGTATCCAGCATATTATATAATTGCTATAAAAATAAAGATAAATTAATTTTTCATGGTGAACATTATTACAATACTTCCCATCATAAATAAATCACAAAAAATATCTCGTAAACCCACAAATTGTATCATACACAAATATACAAGCGTCCTAATGCAATACATGCAACTGTAATGCGCAAAAAAGCACTTTTGTTTATTCCCTTCCGATTAAAGTTCGCTCTCACGTACTAAAATGCGGAGCAGACATTGTTCGCACCCAAGCCGCCCGGTCAACGAAAGGGCGCCAAAACAACCGCTCTCCCTTTTTTCTTTCAATGCAGGGACCGTTCTCTATGAAATGGTTACAATAGTCGACATTATTATTAAAAGGAAGCACATTGAATTCGAATGCACATCTCGATGCAACGGTTTCTTAGGGTTTTTTTTGTATGACGCCACAAATAGTAACTGCTTTCTACTTACGAAAGCTGTTATATAGATGCTATTGTACCTCGACGTTGTAAGAAATACTTAAATTAACAGTAAATTAGACGATAGTAAGAAAGTTGGAATGTTATTAAATTTTGACATTTTACTAAGTCATCAAGGAGTTGATTTGACCACCTTATAGTTAATTATCTTTGGCGCCATGTCTATAATATTTACCATCATAAATGTATGATGGTAAATATTATTTTAACACACGATATTAGTAACCAATGCGTTGCTGGCTCTGAATAAAAGCTTTTTAGATTCATGTTATTTCAAGAGTCACATGCTTTGACTTCTACTTCGGCGAGTGTCAAGCCGCAAATGCGACGCAACGACCTCATCTCGACCGCGTTTATTCTGCTTTCATCCCCTTTCTT
>DWEJ01002818.1:0-11044 GCA_018245835.1 Mysoria sejanus stolli | reverse complement strand
CTGAGGACTAAGCTGGAATGCCTCGAGAAAGTATGTCTCCCTTACCACACCCTTCAAACCAGAACACAGCAGCGCTTCACACTGCTGTTATAATGCAGAAATAGGTGAGGCGGTGGTGCCGCCGGAGTCGAACCACGGAGGGTTCTACCATCTTATTAGTATAACTTATTCTATGGGACGTAACAAAACAGTCAAAATGTGGGCGTGATATACTCCTCTGCTTACACTTTGAAAGAAATAGAGGCGTGATCTATATCTTTATCGATATAATTTTTATTCAGATTTAATATAATTTGTCATAACAGTGAAAGAGAATATATTTATCAAAACTGCATATTTTACGAGTAGGACCATGTAAATTTGCCAAAGCGCACTTCAGCCCGTCTGACAATAACTTAAATGGTTTTAATTCAGACAAGGTACTCGTGTGGACAGTGGAACGAGAAAAAAGTAGTTGTGTAACGATAATAATGATGTTGATGAGAACGATTACAAAATAACGTATTAAAAAGTACACAATTTATTTATATTAATATTTTATTATTTACATTATTTTACCCCTTAATGTCGTACTTTTTGTTGAATTATTTTTTTAGGAATTTTGTAATTTTTATAAGATGTTCATCAATTATTGTGACGTATTATTATGTATGTTCTGTTCGTATATTCTTCTTCTTATCTTTTTTTAACGTTTACTATAAGAATGAGGATTTTAAAACTCAATATATTTACTAAAATACATTTGATATTGAACGAACTGAATTTCGTCACTTCAGTGATCCAATAAAAATAATCGAATATCAACGACAAGAGATACGTACTTGCCACAATTATTTAGTATATCTACCAAAATTCCAAAGCAAAACATTTCGAAGAAAATAAGGAAATATAACGTGCTTAATATATTAATAGTCGCCCTGACTCTTTCGCACGTCCGTGGTATAATATGATATACGCCAAACTGAAGCGTGTATCACCATATACGCTCTACCACAATTACATAACACGCAACATGATTGATGAAAAGTGGAAGTACTGCACTCGCTTGCCTTTCTCTTGGGCAAAATACAGGCGTTATGTTATGACGTAAACGTAACTGGTTAAATTACTAGCCTATATCTTCAGTAATTACAAGCATAATGTTCCGTTATTGATATTTCGTAATGAAGGTTCAAAAAAACTGTTTATTAAGGATGTTTTTGAAACAAAAACCCATTGACTCTACATTATAATTACACAAAATAACTTCATGTTACGATGGTTTAGTGTTGTTTCATTCACTGACTATTTCATATATGCTCACTCAATATCAAACCAAATGAGATCCGAATGTTCCATCGAGTTCCATCATCCTCGTCGGATATTGAGAAGATTATAATGGTTTGATAATCTTTTGTAGCTCGACTACCAGGGATATCGTATTTTGACGGTGCTATGACTTTGTATAACTCAGGGAGGTTGCGGATATGAGTTAAATATATGTTTACATGTAAATATACCAAATTATTTATTAGATGGTTAATATTTCACAAGTTAGTACAGGATGATATATGTACATACATGTTTCTTATGAATTGAATAATTTAAGTTAGAACGTCTCTGGTATCTATGGTATCTGGTAATAAGTAAAATACCAATTTTCGCCGTACCAATACCAATAGTGCCGTATTCACAACCAATACAAAATATTTTACGATATTTAAAATTCACAGTAATTTAACTATAAATGAATGTTTAGCTTATTCCAATTACATTTATTATAAGAGTGAAACAAAAGTTTCTTCAGTAATAATACAAAATATAAAAAAAGCTCCTGAACCGAGTCACGTACCAAAGAAATCACTTCTCAAATAAGTTTCCTTTTCCCTCAGGTAACAAGGCGCGCATCGACACACAATGGGAAGTTCGATCAACGCACGTTTACACAAGACGGGCCCTTTCACTTTGACAAAGGAGATAAACATGACTTAGACAGGTCACACTTGATAACATTGAATAAATAAATCAATGTAAATAAATAAACGAAAATGTAAAAACATGAGAGTTCAGCACGTTGACATCGTACTCAGCGATTCGCCGTACAACTTCACATTGGACTTTCGAGATTTATCAACATCCATGTATCTAACAGATCCGTACGTCAACAGAAGTCTCGAGATCAACGAGACGACGAATGACCTGGTCTATTCCAACCAATTCGAGGATGACCCGTTCATCGTGTTTCTCGTCATCCTCAAATGCGCGATAATGCTCTTCATAATTATATCGGCGATCTTCGGGAACCTTCTGGTCATTGTGTCTGTCATGAGACATAGGAAGCTGCGCGTCATCACCAATTACTTCGTCGTGTCCCTCGCGTTAGCTGATATGCTTGTAGCTATTTGGGCTATGTGCTTCAACTTTAGCGTCGAGATCACAAACGGTGAATGGCTTTTTGGCTACTTCATGTGCGATGTCTGGAACTCCTTAGATGTTTACTTCTCATCAGCATCAATATTACATTTGTGTTGCATAAGTGTAGACAGATACTACGCGATTGTTCAACCACTAGACTATCCCCTGATCATGACGACTGGTAAGCTTGGGATAATGCTCGCCGTTGTATGGTGCAGTCCCGCCTTGGTCTCATTCCTACCAATCTTTATGGGTTGGTACACGACGAACGAGCACTTGGACTTTAGGAAAAGACATCCGAAGGTGTGCAGTTTCACAGTGAACAAAGTGTATGCAGTGATATCGAGCAGTGTCAGTTTTTGGATCCCGGGAGTGATTATGCTGTTTATGTACTACCGAATCTACGTGGAAGCGGACCGCCAGGAGAGGATGTTATACAGGTATGATGATTCAGAGGAATTAATTGATTTAGACAACGTTAAATAAAACTCCGATAATTTTGATGGTAGAATGTCAGTTGGTTGAGTGACAGCTGGTAGCAAATTTTACAAGCACTTTCATGGTTGGGATGCCACAGTTAGTTCAATTTTTTATTAACGTTAGGTAGTAAAAAATCGAACTTTAAAAATGGGCTGTGTTCAGCTATGCAAGATAAAGAAATATGATACACCAGAATTTGGGAATTAATACATATTTGAACATAATTAGACACAATTGCCCTATTTCAGGTGTTGTCCTATTTAGCTATCACACTGACTTGTTAGAAAACCTTCATAGACAAAACATGAAACTACCAATCACAACGTTTAAAAATCCGACTTATATATAATATGTACGATTGGTATCGCCTTTTCAAAGCTTGTTGTTTGGAAGGGAGGTAGTAGATGAGTTGGGAACTTTAGAATTTAACTTTTATATTGATGTTTTAGAAAATTTTACGTGTAAAACATACAGAGATATAGAAGCGTTTATGGAAAAATTTGATTTAATTACACTGATATTGTCTGAATTCACAATATATTTCAAAATTTGTTGATTTTGACATCATAGTTTAATTGATATGTTACCTGAAAATCATATTTGTTTATCATTTCTATTTAAGTCGTAATTGATATATATATATATACATATATTGAAAACATTAATTATTTTGCTCCCAATACTTACTGCATATATTAAAAAGCTTTTTTCCATATACGTATTTCTGTAGATCGTGGCTTTACGAACCTTTATGTCTGTTATTATACGTAAAAATTTATGTAATTCATTCTTTTGCGATAAAATTTATACACTCGAAGATTACCTTTGGGAGCATCGGACAAACAGACTGTGGAGGTAAAATTATCCATTCACGGGCTAGAGGGCTCTCGTTCGACTCCATTCGTATTCAAATTCAACTCTCACAATGTTGATACCATGTTAGTAAACACTTTGTATGCACAAGTTAGTTCTAATCAAAACGGACGACTAAATTGGGATAGCAAACTAATTTAGATTCGTACTAATGTTATCAAGTGTATAGTGAATTAATTTTAAAAATAAATAATTTACTCAATAGATAGAACACCAAACCATTTCTATTATAATATTTTAAGCAGTCATTTACCAATGAAATAGTAATAATCTAAAAGTACAGCAGCCTACGTCAAGTAACTCAATGAAGTTTACAAGTTTCAACATTACAGTAGTGGTTAAATTTTAAATAAATGTTTCAGAGGCGGTGATTATACATACAGCTATTCAAAATAATCTTAATATATTCCGTCGAGGCTTATATACAGTGACAACTACTTCAACGGATCCGATTCTTTTATATTCAATAGGTAAATGTTATTTTTTTCACAAATTGCTGTCTAATCATGTCATGTGTAAAACTTAAACTGTGTAGATGGTCCATTCATGCTCCGTAGTTTGAGTTTGATCAGTAAATACTACCACTATCTACTACAAAGTACTAGTTAGGTTACAATACCAAAAAAATAGTGTCTGATTGTACGACTTATCTATGTATGTAGAAGATACGTCGCTAAGTATAGAAAAATGACGATTATGATTTTTTGCTCCGATTCTTTTGTTTCCTAAACCTTGATCCGAAACCAACGATCGAGCTGTAATGGACCGTTAAAAGGGATCAGATTAGGGCCATTCGGATTCAAATCGGCCGCTTCGTGAACGAGCACGACGTCGTTCCGAATATCAATGTATGATCGGCAGTGGTCCTTAGGGACCCTATGTTTGAATAAGGTTCTTGGCATGTAAATTTGAAGTTCTTACAGAAAATTAGCTTGTATCTTAAATAGGTCTTTTTTGTGTCTTAATATTTTATCTGATATATTACGTGGCAGATCACATGTATTATTCCATGATACGTCATATTTATAATAAATAATAACTAAAAACAGGAATGCTCTAAATTCAGTTCCGTAAAGTATGGACTGTGTCTCTTTCTTTTCCAATCGATGATTTCCTTATAAAGATGGCTTTGTTACTTGGATGAAATTTGAATTGTTTGTCTATGATTAAACTTTGAAATTGATTTAATTGCATCGGTGACTTTTTTGAAAATACTAAGGTTATTTTTTATTACAGTTTAAAATGTATTGGTTGCAAGCGGACTGCAAATTTGGCGGCGGATTTTCTAATTTAAGATTCTTTGGTAGTAACTCTGAGTCTAGATATGTGCTCGCTATATATCAATACATTCACAACCTATTCTATTGTGGGATCTAAACGTAACTGGTAAAACGTAGGAGCGCACGCCAATCTAAACCTACCCCTTCGGTGACTACAGACGTATTGTTACAGTTTGAGGAAAACCGTAGTACCACCAATTAACCTCTTACCTCATTCATATATTTTCTTGTAACATCACGTCTGTTATCCCCGAAGAGGTGGGCAGAGGAATGTAGTACACTACCACGTTTTACCAGTTGCGTTTACGTCCCCCTGTGAAATAGGTGTTGGGCCTATTGCCATACACCATGCACAAATCTAGATTACGAGCTACTACTAAAAAATTTAAATTAGAAAAATTATATAGTGCCCGACTCGGGAATTGAACCCAGGACCTGCTGAAAGGCAATCGTGCGTGCAACCAACACGACCAACAAGGCAGTACATATATCTTCATCGTTAAATATCGAAAACCTTATTCTCAACCACTTTAAACCATTTCAAATCTTTACAAAAGTTTTACCTATTCATAAAACAGTTCTAATTAACCTAACTAGCCAGTCCGCAACTGTATCCAAATGAAGAGAAAACGTTACATATATGTTTAAGGAAATACAAAATGAGTTTAAAATTGGGCTTTCATTAGCGAACCACATTCTGAAATGTTTTCTTGAATCATATTTATACGGTGTTTATACAGTATATAAATTTATATGGTATTGTTAACTTTATTGTTTATCTATTATTTATATTATATCCACGTTGTTCTAAATCTTGAGTATGATGAAAGTAGTCAATATTTATTGGGTATCAGTCAGATTGAAATTTCACGTGAAATTATTACTTATCAGTTATATTAACTTAATAAAAATTTAATCTACCTCTCGGGAATCATAGTGCACATGATATCAATCTGTTTCTGTTTAAAATTATGCGTATTAAGATTAAATGTAACTTGATAAGGTGAAGAAAGGAATACATCATGAGGAAATTTACACATAGTATGAAGAAAAAGTAAACCACGCATATAATCCTCGAAGAGGTGGACGAGGGCATGATAAAATCTTATAGTTTTCCATAATACACTCAAGGTGAAATTTGTTCTACGCACTTAGATTAGTAGAATATGGTCTTTACCCGTCTCGATCTGAGAGGAGATTCGTGTCAACAGCGGAAGGATAAAAAAGTTAATGATGTTAATGTTAATCACAATAACGAACCATACGTATTTCAGCTTAGTAAGGTATTTTTAAGTACATTTATAGGTATTTTAGCTAATTTTCAAAAGAAAAAAGCGAAAAATTATTCATAGATTCTCGTTTATTGTTACTGGGCTCACCCTCTCGACACAGCTAGTTGCGCTGCTGATTGCCGTTTTGTTGATAATTTAGAAAATTTACATAATTCAAATTCACTCTCGCCACGATTCAATAAAGTTAAAACGTCCTTTTGGCGTACCACTAAATATTTATGAGTAGATACGAATAAATTAAATATTCTTAGCTTCTGATTCAAATTGACTTTTACGTTCGCGACTCGATAGACTGGCTTAGTTTCGATTGGTAGTAGTTACATTACTGCATTTTACCTTTATGCTCAGAGAGAAGCAATGCAGGCAACATTTACAAGTGGCCGATACCACCCATAAGCATCTACAACGACTTTGAAGAAAACTGTAGGCAGAATGACTAGTTTCAATTATTTAATTTAATTAATACTTGCAATTAATAATATTAACTGTTATTTGATAACAGGAAGAATAACACTGTCATTACGAATACTAATTTGCTTCTCATTGTTTCATTCTATTACATTAAAATATAATAGCAAAGTTTTTTTGCGACAAAACTGCGGTGCTTTGGTGCAATGTAAATATCTGCAACTTATTTTAAATTGCATTCCTGTGTATGGGTCTCCATTGCTGTGGTGGAATTGGCGATAGTACGCAAAGTCGACCTTGCATTCTCCTTACAATATCTTCTAAATACTAAAATGAATAAGAATTTCCACGTACAGATATTTCTCTTTAAATTTCTTGTAAAACTATACGAACTTTATACCAGCTCTAATACTTTGTGATCTTGAATTTTTAGTAGGAATGTTTCACATACTAACGCTTGTACCACAGTCCTTATTACAATTCTTCTCGTTCCTCGAAACTTCCAGAATATTCACGTTGAATTTAGTACGCAAGTTTTTATGGAACCTGCAACCTGGACATTTATTAATATATCTTGATGTAAATGAAGTGATTTTTTGTAATATTGTGGTTCAATAAAAGTTTCGAATATGAATTACCTTGGAAGCGTGTTTTAACGTGGTTCGTAAAGGTATAAATTTATTGTTATTTGTACTAGGGTATTAGGATATAATATACATAGGTATATTAGCTACCTGCCTTCCTCTTCAGAGATTACAAGCATGATGTTGTATTTTTATACGTGTCTTATTAATAAAATTGTTATTAAGATAAATTATGTATATGGTACATAATCTCTGTCGGGGCGGAGAGTGCATACATCCTCCAACCCTATGCCGGAATACCAGGGTGTAGCACGAGGCGAATAACCTTAGAACCGGCAGAGCGCGACATGGCGCGTTCTTCCTAGATACAGCTAAATGTTCTGGCCATTGTCTGTGTGCTCACTTATCACACAAAAGTTATTCAATTAAAGACTTACAATCGGGATCAATATATCGAGAAAGACGGAGAATAATTCGCATCTCCACAAGAGCTGGAATGATGTAGCAGACAGCAATAAATACACTCATATAACTTTACGATGCCTCAATGCCTTTAGCTATTGAGTTAAACACCACCAAAAATTAATACAGAGTATGTTAATTGTAGCTTATTCAAAGGTCATTTGTTATGTAGTAAGCTTTCTGTGACGTCACCCCGAGATCATTGTCAACTTTGATCAATTTAATTATTAAACTAACAAGCTCAGCTAGTACTCGCATAATGAACAGGCTAATGTCAGGAGCGAGGGTGAGTGAGGTCGTGTCGCTTATGTTAAAATTGTGCGCATATAAGTACATATATCATTGTGGAATTTACAAACGATTCACATTGAATATGTTGACTTATTAGTAATATCCCTAATAATTATATAATATTAATAACTATGTACTGTCATTTCAGCTAGCGCTACGGCATGTCATGTTTGGGCTTTTTAACTAAATTTAAGACGATAAAAATTAAGGGAAACCATGCTTTATTATGTCGAATTAAGTGTATTTAACAATTTACTCGACAGACTTAATTAACCTTATACGTTCATTTCCGCTTCCATGTAACTACATAGCTTCATTAAAATTTGTTTTTCTGCATTCAAAGTATAGTCCTTGATGTTTAATATTCATTTTATTTTATATTTAAAACTAAGAAATTCTTTTCGGAACATTGTTATATTTTTACCTATTGTTACTAGGAATAGCTTCAGCATGTATTATTATACATAAATTAAATATCTGCAAACTGTATTGTCACAATTGATACGTATACTGCTATTTTCGTTCCGATTCAATTATTAGGAAGAAAATCTTCCAAAAAAGCGTAAAACGAGTAGCAGTCACATATTGCCGCTGCCGCTCTAGAACCTCTCTAACCATAAAGGGCTGTAGGACAGATAAAATTAACGACTCTTTTTATTCCTTTCTTATTCATTCACTGACCTGACTTATAATTTTGACGTCCATCTTTTGTCTCCAACATGTTCTGTTTATAATACACGTCCAGTTGACATTTTAAATATCTGCTTACTTCAAATACTTCAATCAATTATTCAAACCTACATTTATTCAAACCTACATTTATTCAAACCTACATTTATTCAAACATATTGGGAAGTAAGACGTAACTGGTGGAACGAGCGAATGTACTACACTCCTCTCTCTGCCTCTTCAGGAATTTATGGGCGTGAAGTTACGTATTGATTTATTAAAGTTCTATAAATACATTTATTGTGTGTGTATTACACAATAGATATGTTTAAAATGAATCACACAAAATTTATATTATTGTACACTTAATGCCTAACTTGCTTAACATCTTACTCGAAGATAGGTCAAATCGTATTCTAACTTTTTTATGAAATCGCACAATAATTTCATAAGGCTAATGAAAAATGGCACAAGGAAAGGGAAGAATAGCATAACTTAATTCTAAGAAGGAAATTTGGACTGCGTATCTAGCACATATAAACACAGTTGAATGTCCATTTGCACTTAACGTCTTACGTCCATTACGAGGGAATCGCTAATGTTGCAGCTTAGTTTCCAATGCCTGACGCCTGGTGTCACATTCATTATAACCTGTAGTATACAAAAACGATGCTTACTATGTTAAGTATATCTTCTAACATTTTTATCATTCCTAGGAGCAAAGTAGCAGCTCTGCTTCTGGACAAACATCTTCAGATCAACGGGATCTCTATGGGAGAGGTGATGAGGGAGCGCCAGAGCATCCAGATGCAGCCGATGGCGAGCAACAAGATGAAGAGGGAGAGGAAAGCTGCCAGAACCCTTGGTATCATCATGTCTGCGTTTCTGGCTTGCTGGCTGCCATTCTTCTTGTGGTGAGACTCTAATTCCATTAACAACAAATTAACACATAATAAACACATATTTTTTTTAACCAAACCAAATGTAGACGCTCATGCATGGTGAATCTGAAGTGTCTACATTTCTTATGCCGATTAGCAGCAGACTTTCAGCCGATTTGTAACAGTGGAATTTACGACGAGTAATAGACGATTGATCGACGAGCCTTTTAAAGAACCATTTTTTAACAAACAAAACAAACATTTTTTAACATTTTTATACCCGGGATATGACAATAAGCTTCCCCCTATTCCATGTTAGAACGTAAACATAAATGGTGTAATATGGGACTGTATTCCACTACCTACCTTTTCGGGTATTACAAGCGTGAATATACATTTTTTTTGGATTATCTAACATTGTTGTTTCGAAAAACTAAAACAGCTTTAAAATGCAACAACTAGGTAGTATCCATAAAATTATGACCAATAATTAATATATTAGAAGATAATAATATTAAGATTAAGTAATAACCACTAACTAACTCTGTATTGTCTGTTCCCACACAAACTTCCTAACAGCAAAGAAAGATCTTAAGCTCCAGTCGCTGCCGGTTCCAGCAGTCGAACATCCGGATACACGAGCGAACAATACTCACAGAATTTACACAGAAATAAAATATGTTTGACACTAGTTTTTAACTCACATGTTGATGTAATAGAAAACGAATTTTACGGGTATAATTAAAATATAGCAAGTGTCTAATTACACACTGTATCTGCCTACGCCTTCGGAGAAATACACGCATGTGTTATGATATCAAATTACAGTGTATAAAATTAGCTCGCTGGTTTGTTTTAGTAACGATTATGTATTCGAGTCCACGGTACACAACGCATGCATTTTAAAGTAAGTTTTGGTACCCCGCGCTGACAAACAATTTGTAGGTACTCATATATGCTAACCTTCGAATTATGACTAACTTTTTTAAGCCTTAATAACTGCTTGTATTAAGTTGTATTAAGCATGTTTGTAATTATCTAAGGCGTGTGAAGTCTGCCAACATCCATTTAGCCAGAGTGGCAGACTATGGCCGTAGCCCTCATTCTGAGAGGAGGCCCATGTTCCAACAGTGGAACGATAAAAGGGTAAAAAACTGTATGTAATTTCATTATAATGACCATCATAATTTTGATCATAGGTACGTAATAACTGCTCTGTGCGGCGACGCGTGTCCGTGCCCCCCGCCAGTGGTGGCCGGCGTGTTCTGGGTGGGGTACTTCAACTCCGCACTGAATCCGCTCATCTACGCGTACTTCAATAGAGACTTCAGGGCTGCGTTCAGAAAGACCTTGGACTCTTGTAGCAGGTGAGGCGTTTGTGTTTTTGTGACAAATGTATATTCTTAAATGTATATTCTTAAATGTATATT
>DWEJ01002817.1:0-11045 GCA_018245835.1 Mysoria sejanus stolli | reverse complement strand
TAGCTTGCTAACTATACCGCCATATAGAATACTCTATACAATAAAGAATAATCTCTTATTCCAGAAGAACGCTTCAGGTAACTGATGGTAAAGGCTAATTCATCTACATAATTTTCCGAAAAAAAATATAAAGTAATAAAGCATATCCATAGACATTTAAATGAAATACATTGTTCAAAGCATTATTGTACTTCATAATACTAATTAATATAGTTAAATTAGTAACTTTTACTTAAAATGGATAATTTGCCTAGTTACTCTTAATATGCTTAACTAATAACACTGAGAGATAAGGATACGTGATTGATACTTTAGTAATAACTAATAACACTGACAGATAAGGAAATTCCTACTAAGATTAGTTAGACATACGCTTAGACGTCAGGCGTTCTAATTTAGCTCACTAAGATAGCAATAAATCTGTGAACGATCTTGGGAGAGCTGGGCTCCTTCTCAATGTTTACATTTTGTTTGCAGTAAAATAGAATGAAAACAATAATAACTGGTAATCCTGCACTGACTGCCTCGTTGGTCGTGTTGGTTGCAAGTGCGACTGCCGATCGGGAGGTCCCGGTTTCGATTCTCAGGTCGAACGAACACTACAAAATTTTCTAATTTAGATTTTCTAGTAGTGATTCGGAGTTTGGATATGTCATTGTGTCCGATGCATGGCAATAGGCTCACCACCTATTCCATTGTGGGACGTAAACGTAACCGGTGAAACGTGAAAATGTTCTGCATTCCTCTGCCTACCTCTTCGGGAATTACAGGCGTGAAGTTACTTCAATACCGTACTGTCAATTTTCGTGACGTATGTCAATAGTTGTATTTAGAACGTGATGGCCGTTAAAATAAAATCAATCCCAATGAAGGCTTTCATTTGTAAAGCGACATGTAGACGGGAAAAAAGTGTTTTAGAAAATATTAACTGAGTTTTTATAGCACTTTCAATCATTGCAGTACTTTTACACCGTGGCGTGTGTAAGAACCCGCGCTTTGTACTGTATGAAGACGTTTCAACCGTAGGCACCCAAATGGATTTGAAGCTTAATAGCAATATGTGTATTTCTGGAAGAACATTGTCGATAGTTCTATATTGTAACAGTTCGCTGATCCAATTCGTATAATATTGAAATTAAATGTTACAATAAAGTTGAATGGGAGATCTTTCGAGTAGTTTCCCGATTAATCTATCCGGGGTCGTTCTTCATGAGATCTCGCAGAATAGTCGCGGCGCGTACCTACTACATATTACTCCAATGTAATTCCTCTACGAATTAAATTAAACTGGACTGAATAAGCTACAGAATATTCGATTTACTTGATATTATACATATTTGATAATTAAAACCCTAAAAATTTGAATAGATTCGTAACTGAATGCAATGATTTCCGGTTTATAATATTATAGAAGGATATTACATGGTTGTCAAACGTAATTATGCGTTGAATGAAATTATTACAGACTACACGAGCGCGCGCCATTTCACATGCCACAAGGGAAACGCCAACAAAAGTCTATTCACAGCGCATTAACTTTCATGTCATGGAATATTTTACAATAAAAATTGCTTAAGTTTTGTCAAATCATGTTGGAATTCGCCTTGCGACGCCACTTACGCAATACGACTATATTTTGTGTCAACTTTCCAAGATCATTTTTATAATACATGTACACGATACGTTGATACATACGCCCCAAGTGTATTTGCAGAAGTTTAACTGTTTCCATTGTCCGTTGATATTGAATTTTATTTTGAAACTTTGGCGACTAATTAGAAATCAATATTACGTATATTTTCGTAATTTTTGATGTAGTGAATGCTATTGCTTAAATATTATTAAAAATTTATTATGAAAAAAGACTGCCTAGTTAGTCGGGTCGGTTGCAAACTCCGCTGCCAGTCGAGAAGTCCTGGGTTCAAATCCCCGGTCAGGGACCTTAGATTTCCTAGTAGTGGCTTGGACTCTAGATTTGTGCCTGGTGCATGGCAATAGGCTCACCCCCTATTCCATAGCAGGACCTAAAGTAACTGGTGATAGGTACGTGATAGTGATTTTGCGCACCTTTTCGGGGATGACAGTCGTGAAATTACAATTTTACGTTATACGCATTACGCATATAACATTAATAAATATACATATGAAAATAATATAACTATGCAACACAGGCTTGTTTTGCTAAATAGAAAATTCTAGGCGCAAATACAGTACAAGTTCATTTTAAAATATTGCTCCCATACACTCTAAGGTGCTTGTTGAAAAAATACATTTTTTTAATCACTGTGTTAGTTATCATTTCTTACTTTCTCTATAAATATAACCTTATAGTTATAAAGAAAATAGGTAAAATAGAATAGATATTCGTGGCTGTCGTCATTATGAGCTTAATTATCAAGCACCTACTTCGGTTCAACTACTCAACTCCTGGCTGGTCAATAAAAACTGCGATCTCCTTAACAAAACGACCATTTGTCTCCCTCGAGGTATCACTCAAATCTACTTAAAAAAGTCCTAATCCAGCACACGTTGATTAATCGTTCAAAAAAACCTCATTGAAAAAAATCGCTTTAATTAAACTAATCGCAAAAAGAGCGTGTTCATATTGCGTTTTCATGCTTAGCTGCTTAGAAGATTAGCGACATATAACGGTATGAGAAATATCTCACACCGGTATTGACTAATTTAATTATATTAAGTACATTAACTAATGTAATATTTGTATATAAAGGTTTTATCCATTTTGACATATTTCAATGTTACATTTATTTTTCCTTCTTTTGAATTCTCTTACGCCGCCCCTTTTCTTGATAAACTCGAAGAACTGGCAAAGATTGCAATGCGTTTACATTTTATGCCATTTCGTCGTATTCGACTTACACATAATATTTGATATGGTTAGTATCTCCAGAGGCTAGATAATGGAAACGCTTTCAAAATGTGCATTAGTATTCTGTGGCGGGCGGCGCACGACTCGGATTTACTGTTATGAGCACCGCGTCTGCGGAACATCTCGCTACGAACCTCGGCCAAAAATGCAACATTTCCTAATACCAACATGTTTATTATCTCCGAGCACCGCAGTACCTGGATGTGTCCTGGAAAACATATTAACGTCCCTAGAGCCCTTATAACATGAGACAGTAATCACTAAACATTTCACTATTAAAGAGGATAACCATACAAATATAATTTTCATTTATAATAAATAATGACTGGAGCATAATTATAATATAAAAGCCAAATGATTCTTTCAAATTAAAAATTTACTTACGTCTTGCATTGATACAATAAAGTATTTCCAAACAGGGCTTCGTTTTTAAACACTGAAACAGGCTTTACTTTTTGTTAATTAATGTGTTGTTTAGATCTAAATTTTATTTTATTTTTTTTAACTAGCAATAACCTCGCGTTGGACTGCTAAGCCAACTGCCCGCCTGATGGTAAACGATATGCAGCCTAGGGTGTAACACCAGCAAATCTTTAAGAAAAGATGGAACGAAGTCACGTGTGGTGTCAGAGTTATTTATATTACAAACAAAGCAAAGCAGCAAGAAGAGTAGATTTTTAAGATAATAACAAAGCTTTGTATTTGTTTACAATTACAATAAGAGTAAAATTGTTCGCACATCTACAAACATCGGGCGAAGTCCAAAAAAGCGGTACACGTTTATTTCAAGGATTTCTAAATCTCTCATTGACCTATGACTGCATTTTTCATCGGTCGCTGAATTGCTACGCAAAATATTATGTATAAGGTGCTAACATTTGACTATGACTATTACAATGTTACATTTGTATTACATTACAACTGTTAGGTTACATGATCAAATTTTGCATAACCGCGAAAATAGTGAACAATCTATTAATTTTTATATTTATTTATTACTCCTTTCCTTCAATAAATAATTTAAATATACTCTACATGATTTCCAAGTATTCTAAGTATGTATGTGTACTGAGTTACGAACCTTCAACCTTTAGAAGTTCTAGTTTTAACGTTTATCATTATTTATTACAGTACTAAAACCGGTGTTATTGGGATTTTCTAACTTGAAACTCCTAGACGGTAGAACGAAGGGGAATATATGCTCAGTGCATAATAAGTCATCCCTAATTCCGTTAACATAACCGATCAATTTTTTGAGCGTACCTCACTCCCCTGCCTACCCGTTCGAGTTACAGACGTAATGATGTGTGTATCATTATGTATTACAGTACTGAAAGGCGTTTTTAATTTTCAATCAGGCGCCGCCAACCACGTATTAGTTCAATCACACTCAAGGGCGATGGCACGCTGATTGCAACGGTTGCGTGAAGCACGTAAAGTCTAAAAACGTTTCCAATGCTATTGAACTTGGCTTACATTTTCATAACTATCAGGTGAATTAATATACAGAGAAACATTCTGCGTATTTCTATTTAGTACACGCCTGGGTCGTGACATCTTTGAACGGATGTAAACAACGGCTCTACACGAAGCCTTGTTATAGCAGTTAGTTGACAGTTCTTCAGTTACCAGTACTGCTTCGTTCAATAAACAGTTTTGCAGTTAGCAACACTGCTTTGATCAATTAACAGTTCTCCAATTAGTAACAACGCTTAGATCGATTAAGAATATCAGTGATAGCAGCGCTGCTTCGATCGATTTACAAAATTCCTGTTTGCAGCGCTGCTTCGATCGATTTACAAAATTCCTGTTTGCAGCGCTGCTTCGGTCCATTATCAATTCTCCAGTTATTTGCATTGTTTAATAACAGTAATACATTTATGCGCATTTTACTAAATCAGTATTTGTTGCTGACCAATCGAAATTTCAAGGACTTGGGCTCATAGACTTTTCGATCAGGGGGCAAACGCCCCACTCGCACGCCGTGCCCACGCCATATCGCATGGCGGGACTCGGATGACATAATTATGGTTGTCATAGCTCAAAATTTTATTATAACTATAATTTACGATAACACTATTAACGTCAAACTAACTGACCGTGTGTCGCGATTGCGTTTCTAAGTAAATATTTTGAAATGATTTCTTTGAAATATGTTAACCAAATAAGACATTTTTAAAGAGGTACTGGCTGCTTGTGTTACTTACTTAGACCCTATAAAAATGTAATAATCTTTAAAAGACCGTATATAGTTTTTAGATTCTCTTAAGACAGATGTCGCAATTAACAGCTAATATTGCTTAGGAGTATTTCCATTAAATGCAAGTTATCATTTCACTATAAAACAATTCGTAGGAAGGTATCTGTCCAGTAATCTAGTTCACCGAGACTGAAGGTAGAACTCACCAAGGTTTCAACTGTGTTTACCTTAGATTGACAAAACAGGGTCGTTATTTCCTTGAAATCGACCCTGTGTGTGCTTTAGATCGTTCCACGGATTCCGTCATACTACACGTTTTGAAGCTGAGTAATATTATAACCTCCTCATATTTTACTTTTTGACATTTATTTAATTTGAGAAATATCCAAACACGACTCTTGGATTAAATAGGCACAGCTTATGCCATGCCTATCAGACTACCTCTGACACAACCAGGACTACTACCTCTGAGCGTATTTTTTCTTTGAATAATGAAATATCGTTATGAATGAGACTAGTGATAGTGTGTGTAAGGCTCATGTAGATTTAAAATGTATCCATTATGAAGTTGCAAATGTATCAAGGACGTAGAAATGACTTAATATCTATGTTTATCTGTTTTCGATTACTACGTTTGGTAATTTCCTACTCCAGGGGGCGTTGGTTCATATACCTGCATTTCTGTCTCTGCACAGACATCGGCGTCTTTATATATTACGCACTGTGACAGCAAAAAAAATATTATTGGAATCAAACAAACACCTTAGTGTTTTCCAGAATATGCTCCAAGCAAAGTCTCCGAATCCGAACCAACGCGGCAGACTATACACTAAGCGTTTTCGTTTGAAAAGTATCTTATCCAACAGTGGAAAGATAAAAGGACTTTGGTGACGATATACGTCTAAGCAACGAAGGGAGAAATGGATGAAATAGCTTTTGCAAAAGAAAATATTGCGAAAATAATGAAGAAAAAGTGCTTTATAATGAAAATTTAACGAACGTTGATGTTGCCAAACTGAGCGTGAACAACCTCGGCCCGATTGAGTCATTTGGGACGGCTAAACGATCGGGCTCTGGGAACCGTTAAGGGTTCGTTCACAGCGAAATGTTTCCTTTGATAAAAAAAATGATAAATCTTCTGTGCAAATCATATTCACTTTGTAGTGGTTTTAAATGCGTCTCTATTTTGGATGCACGATAATTTCTGTAACGTAATTACGCTTTATCATTAAAGTTTATGTTCCACTCTTGGACACAAGACTACTCTCAAAAGGTCTCACGGTCACAGGTTAAGTAAAGAAATTAAACAATATAAAGATCTCCTCTTCAATATACTTACACCATAATGTAAATTGAAATTTTGTAATTATCAATTCAAAGGGTCATTTGTCAGAATTAAAACCTAAGTCCACTGAACTTGAAAGCTTAACACTCAATTTCTAGGTTATTACTGCTTGGTACGGCTTTACGCCGAATAAGACATCATCATCATCATCATCAGCCTATTGACGTCCACTGCTGGACATAGGCCTCTCCAATGGCACGCCACTGAGCTGGATCTTCAGCTCTTCGCATCCAACCGCTGCCATCCAAGAATAAGACATATGGGACAGAATTACAAAAACATCAAAATGATTGTCTATTTGTGGAAAGTTAATAAATGGTCGCCAAAGTGGCTTTCCCGTTACAGTTCAGACAAAGGACATCATCCGCGGTGATATCGCGTGAGAAAGTAGTTACACGGTCGACTGCGCGGTGCGATACAGCGATACGCCCACCGTACGGCCTTATGTGGCGCGCTGTACGTGCCGCGTGTTAGTTTAGGCATCATTGATATAAGCTAATTTGAGACATTTTTAAAGCTTGTACACCCAACACCGTACATTCACCTCCATAATTTTCTTGAGTGAACAATTACTCTTTTATTGATAGTTAATTTTTTTTTTAATTCTTTATTGAAGGATACGTTTGTATCAATTTTTTTGGTAATATGAGTGGGAATTTATTACCATTAGTATTGGGTGTAGTTGGGTTTGCGGTTAGCTTCCATTTTGCATTTGATGTAGGCTTTGCAGGCATGTTGCTTAATTGTTTTAGAAGTGTTTAATAATAAAAGCAGCGAGTAGCTGCTGGATTCGGATGGCCCAGGACCGGATGGAGTGGCGCCGATTAGGGGAGGCCTATGTCCAGCAGTGGACATCAGGAGGCTGACGATGATGATGATTCTAAATGAATTTTATAATTTATTTATATATGTAATTGCACATCATCTTTATGGTAGAATGTACGTATTTTTTATACCATAACCATCTGCATATGGGTGACTACATTTTTTTATACATTATTATTATTACTAGGAAGATGACAAAAATTTTAACGTATCCGAAAAAATATAACAACGACCAAACGACATGTTTATCGCGAGATGTATGTTTCTTTATAAATAACAGCTACAAGCCTCCAGCGTTACCTACCTTATTAAAATTCTTACTGCTCGTCTGTTCTCCCGAGTTGAGCCAAGATGTCGAGGGTACAATGTCGATTATCCGCAGCCTCAGGACACCGCCAGCCGACGAACGAAATGCAAATCAATGGTAATGGGCCCGTGGCGCGCCTTGAGACACGCCGCGTTTGCGAGATCCTCCGAAGATATATTGAGTGTGAGGGTTGCGATGCTTAGAACACGGCATTTGCATAATTTGCCCCATTTTGGGGTATGATGCAGATGTCCTATGTTGAATGTGTCAGTGTGAAGTTGACGAAGTTTGTGTGATATTGAGGAAAACGATTGCTTTATCGAAGACAACAAACTGTTATAAACTTTTTAATACAGATTCGTAGTGTTACAATGTTACAATTGTTATGTTTTATGAAATTAATCTTATATGAGTATTAAACGTGTAGAGATTGCTAACACTTATTTTAATTTTTCATGCCAATTGTATGTATCTGTATATAACTAGTTGGGGGCAGTCCTAGGGTCATTAAAAAAAGCCGAACTGAGTACATTATTTTAATAAGTCTTTCCTTAAAGATCTATTTTCCTTATATAGTGTAATCCTTACAAGGTGTATTGGAATCAAATTTAGAATTATTAATATGATTTTTTAAATGAGGGAAGTAGCGAAGGAGCAGGCAGCAGTCACAAGTATCCACTGCCGTCCACAGTCGCCTGCAGCAGACCTCACATAGCACTGTAGGAATAGGTATCTATCGGTATCTATTGGTATCTAGATCCTTTAGTACAAATTTGTAGTGTCAAGCTAGGGCGACAGCGTGGGAATAGCGACTGGTTATATAACGCACGAGGTCAGTACACGCGAGTATGAGTGAAGTTAGTACTCGTCCAGTATAAAGTGACTGTGTTTCCCAGCGACGCCAGAGACGTGTCTGCAGCTACGACGCTACCGGACTCGTCAAGCGGCCGCGCGCGCTCCATTGTCAGAAATAATCCGAGTGTGCCTGGCCTAGGGGCCCACTACTTAGCAAGGGGCTGAACTTCTCACAAGCCTGTTCAAAAGCTGCGTGCCCGTCGCCTCGCTTTTACAACTTTCTTTTTGTTTACTTTTCTGATAAACTTGGAAGTTCAGCTAACGAACAATCTGCCGATACGAAGTTTAGCGGTGTGCGTGATCGCACTTCGCGGCTTAAATAAGAATTAACCGGCTCTCGCGCAACACAGCGATAAGACTTTATTATGCGAGATAGTCTTGTCAGGAAACAGCGGTAGAAATGGCTTTTACGGTATGTACACATAAAATAAATACTTGTATTACATAAACCACTTCTGGACTTCGTTTACAAAAAATAGGAATGTTATTTTACTGAATCCATTCATTGTTTGATTTATTTGCAATATTGTCGTTAAATCCGCCACAGCCTATCATCCACTGGATGATAAACCTGTCTGCTGGGTGTTCTATTGTGAGTTCCATTCCCGCACCGATGTGTGCACCGATGTGTTATAAAAGAAACCCAATGTCTAAATTCCATGTGTCTAACTTCACTACCTTGAGAACTTTATCCCAGGTCACAGTGGCAGCACCCTCGCTGGTCTGCGCCGCGCGCCTACATCTGCTCGTGTGTGTCCGTGCACGGGCAAGTTATTTTGGTTGCGAGTTTATTATTCACTCCGGTTGCAGCGGTCATTTTTGTTTTCGTCTTCGATTTATGCTATTAATTAATTTGAAACAGTCATATGAATTGGTCACATTAACAGATGAGTAATTGCTACCATATTTTACTCGCTACTAACTAGCAGACACTCACCTGGCCGTGCTCTCATTTAGAATGTGACGTTAAAATGTTATCCGCGTTGGGGCGTAATAAGGAACACATTGTTGTCGTACTTTTAGGGTGTCGCAAGAGACGAGCAAGCCCGGCGCTGGCCACTTGCTGTGGCGCAGTGGCTGGCGTGGTCTGCTTGGGCACGGCTACCAGACCTGACCTGACTTCTGACCGCCTACGGGTAGCAGCGGAGGTGTTCTGGGCAAAAACATGCAGAGGAGGCTTATGTCCAGCTGTGGACTTAATGATCGATGATACTGTGGACTCGATGATAATGTTAAAATACTACATAATTTATGTAACGATGACGGAAAACACCGCGACGTTAAGAGTTCTTCACAATGTTTTTAAGAAATCTGAAGTCTGCTCGCATTCGCATTGAAAAGTATCAAAACCAATTTGAATTCGTAGCTCTAAGTGTACACTTCGGCCGACATTTCCCATGACTGCCAAATTGAAAAGAAAACCCACGATCGTCGTAAAATACCAAAGGCCAATTGCTAGATGTGACTTAGGGATATACAATTCTGTTATAACTCACTGCTGTCCATTGGCATGCCCATTAACATTTCGATGTAAAGAAACGAACGGTCAGGACAGATTGCAAGAAAGATCTTGCACATGGCGCTTGAAACAGGACACAAGAGTTTGTAGAGGAGATTTGTTTGTATACAGCTACAAATTGCTTCTTTACAGAGACAATTTCTGAACGGTACGAGGAAATGAGCTTTAATTTCATAATTTTAGGATCCAAATTAAAAGCGGTGTGAAAATGTAACCGCTTACTCCGTGTCCCGGTACAAAGTTGCCGCGACTGGCACGACGCCAAGTTCGGAGTCGTCTTAGGGATTGTGCCCACTATAGGCCGTTTCCGGCTGTATGTAAATTGGGTAAAATAGTATTGACTGCCGTTAGTCATGTTGGTTGCATGCACTACTGGCGATCGATAGTTTCTGGGTTCAAATCCAGGGTTGGGCACTATTGTTGTTTTCTGACTTATTGTTAGATTTTAAAGTAGCGGCTCGGAGTCTGAATATAGGTGCGATGTTACGGAATAAAATTTTATTACACAGAAAAAGTACTATACCAATTCAGAAGTAACTTTCGCTCCAGCTCCGATTGATCGGAGCTGGAGTCGGATGTAGCACGTCATAAGAGTTTTATTGAGCGCTTGAGACTTCTAGAAGGAACATCCTCGAATCCCTTTTAACTGAGCCCACTGCTTGTATAGCGGGTTCTCATAGAGGGTTGTAATTCGTTGGAGCTAGAGTGGGTACAGTGTGCGTCAGTGTGCATGCGCTCTTAACAGAATAGTGTTTTTTTTTGTTATTAGAAATAGAAAATCTTTATTCCATCTGTAATATAAAGGTTCGCTTATAATTGTCACAAAAGAAATAAAACAGAGGTCTAGTCAGTATTACGATGGCAACGGTCCACACTCAGTAAGCCATCGGCAATTACTCACGGCCCAAGACTACAGGTTTTCTGTGCAGGTCACTTTTTCTCAGCTAGTTCGGGAGCGGTGACAAGAATTACAAGATACACAAGAATTTTAAAATAATACAAAAAAGTATAATAGGGGAAACTACTATTGTTGGCACCTCAATGACTGGCCCCCGGGCACTTTTTTCTGTGTAATAAGAATGATGTCCTTTTATATCGTTTGGC
>DWEJ01002816.1:0-11045 GCA_018245835.1 Mysoria sejanus stolli | reverse complement strand
TAACGGAGTGCTTTAGGACAATTATTACATATTTAACTCATTTTTGTAATTTTTTGCAAAAGTGACAGTGTCGCACCGGGGGTGCGATATTATTGAAAACAAAAGCCTTTATCCTTTAATTTAACTAAAATAACGAAATAATTAACAGTGTTACTAAAATAATCAAAACAAGGTATACTTAAAGATTAAAAAGTAGTTGGCGGTAAACCGTTAAAGATTATAAAGTAGTACCCGGCCGTCCGTTCGTCAGCGCACCGCTCGCGTCGCGAGTGGATTTGTGTAACATAGATGACCATTGCCGTCTAATCCCGTTAATCTTGCACGAGATCTCGTCATATTATGCTTCGGGATTGATCCCGAAAAATTACACGGGATCTCGCGAGATCGGGATCCCGCGAGACCGGGATTGCATTCCCTAACTACACTCTGTCTACTTCTCTGGGGATTACAGGAGAGATGTAAAGTACATAATTTCAAACGGTTCTTATAAAATTTTATGTATTACATTAGCTGAAACGGTACCCTCGTACCATGAACTTCATCCGGCCCAAAGACGACAGACGCGCCAGAAAGAGAGCAGAGATCCGCGCCCGGAAGGAAGAGGAGAAGAAGAAGAAAATGGAGGAAATTGGGAGGTTAAAAGCACTTAAGTTGAAGGAAATACAGGAGAAGATTGCCTGCATCAAACAGGTCACAGTCAACCAGGAGCTGGCCTTTGAGGTATTTGATTTGTTACAAACTACTGTTAGATAGGGTGAGCGGAGGAGATACTGGTAAAGAATCCTATGTAATAAATACAGGAGGAAATGCATACGTTTTAATGGTATAATAAGAAAGTTATAGATGGATCTGCCACATTCATTACTAAAATTATTAACATCATGCCTCTTAAGCTAACAATTATTATTCTGTTAGCTGCTGTTAATTAAGGACTTCATATATATTTGTCTTATGTATGTCCTATGTCTATATATTCGTGAACAATTTGTTTTGTATACATAGATATTGTTATTCCTTTAGGAAGCAGACATAGAAGGCGACTTCGACCCAGAAGAGCATGACAAACGAATGAAGGCAATTTTCGATGAAACATACTATGGTGAAGCTGATATTGAGAAGCCTGTGTTTCCTGACTTGGATGAGGAACTACAAATTGGTAAATGGTCATTCATGTGGTCACATTTTCTATGAATGGTGCTCAGTGATAAATATGTCTGTCTTACCCTACAAATTGCTTATTTTATAGTTATGTCATATTTGTTTTTTGTTTTTTTTTTCAGAGAACTGGGAGACATATGAAGAGGAGCAATTTGATCAACAGAATACTGAAGATACTGAATATGTACCACATTGTGATGATGAAGATTTTAATGTATGTTACTTGGACTTTCATTTTTGTCTTCTGGTAGCTTCCAGAGCTGATGATCTAGCAGAAATAGTGACTACTAATTCTGCAAGGTGCTACACTACTGTCTGGACACTATATTCTATTATTCCATTTATTTATTCAGTCTTAACAGATTCTAGTTTATACAATACATAGTAGTAAACTGTCCAATTAAATTCTCTGTGAATAATTTCCATTGTAATTTCAATTTCTAGATGGACGCAGACTACGACCCGAAAACGGCGCGACAGAATCTACTGGAAGAGTTAAAACGCAACATGGGCAAGAAGCGCAGGAATAGGAAAAGTAAAACCAAGCTCAGCCAACTGCTAGCCACTGAAAAGCCCAAGTTTGTGCCTGATGTTGACAAGACCTATGCTGAGTTTATGGATGAATATTATAAAATGGACTGTGAAGATGTAATCGGGGGTGATCTTCCGACCAGATTTAAATATCGGGAAGTTGTGCCCAATGATTATGGATTAAGTATTGAAGAGGTGAGTATTTATAACCAGATGTCATTATATTTTTAACTGGCTTGTTCTAACAGTGGTGTGATAAACAATTATGTATCAGTTTTAAACTAATTAAGACGTTTGTAACTATACTTAAGTTACAATCAATGGCAAATTGTGTGTAACAAGAGAAAGTTGTGTATCCAAATTTTATTTCTCGTTATATATTTAAGTATGCTAAAAGGGTGCATGTTTTCTATTAGGGATAGTAAGCACTGGAACCTTTTAATCAGTGTAACGTAACATCACGCCTATAATCCTTGAAGAGGTAGGCAAAGGAATGTGAAACATTCCCACGATTCACCAGTAACATTTACATACCACTATGGAATAGGTGGTGAGCCTATTGCCATACACTGAGCACATAGTGCCTGACCCAACTGAACCCAAGACCTTCCGATTGTCAATTTCTATCAACATGACCAATGAGGAAGTCACCTTTTAAATAAATAAATTATAACTGCATTACAAATATATTAATTAAAATAAAACACACTATTTGGAATGACAAGCAAAACTGACTTTATTCTTTTTATAAAATCTCTATACACACTCTATCTGACACGACACATCTGACACTAACTTTATGAACATTCATGTTGATACATAAGAATAATCATAATGGATATTCTTTGTGACCATTTTGATCGTCAGATTCTCCTAGCAGACGATAAGGAGTTGACCCAGTGGGTTCCCTTAAAGAAAATAGTGAAGCATCGACCTGCCAATGTTGAGAAGAGTGAAGTCAACACCTACAAGCTAAAGGCTGCTGATATTGCACTTAAAAAGAAAATGCTGCCAAGTCTCTTCAAGGAATTACCAGAGTGAGTGTTACTCTTTTTATCACACATATTTACAGGTCACACTTCAGTCACTTTTTACCCAGTACCTATATTGGATCCTACATCATGAGCAGATAGCATCTTACCAAATGAGTATCACTTTTCGTGTAGTGCAGACACGAATCAGTCACTTGTTCCTCTAATAACACCCTTACCATATCCTCGATATAAGGTGAATTTAGTATCTGCCTACCTTGTAAGTGACCTAGCGTAAAGACATGTATTTATGTAGTATCACATACATTTTTACCCTAATTGTGATTCTGTAATTACTCATAGGGTACTTTAACTATGTAATGTACTTAATAAAACGATTTTTTCTATAAGTTGTTGTTTTGTTATTGATTATTATTATTCTTAAGTGGGCTATATAGAATTTCCCTCTCTTTTGTGCAGAAAACCTGAAGTGGCAGTCCCATTGG
Organism: Mysoria sejanus stolli; assembly: GCA_018245835.1. Lineage (NCBI taxonomy): Eukaryota > Metazoa > Arthropoda > Insecta > Lepidoptera > Hesperiidae > Mysarbia > Mysarbia sejanus. Next base: position 7,879 of record DWEJ01002816.1, on the reverse strand, counting down.
AGGGTAAGAAGAAACGAAAAAAAAAGAAAAAGAACAAAGAAACAAGTGACTTGGATAGCACTGGAGAACAGTGTGGAGAAGTGACAGTGGATGGAGTTGGAGAAGGTGCAGGTGGAGAAGGTGGCAGTAAAGTGACTCTTGACAATATGAAGGAACGGTTGTTGAATGATGACGCTAATGCAGAAACTGAGAATGCTGTGCTCATTAAGAAGAACAAGAAAAAGAAGAAGAGCAAAGAACGAAACAACGATAGGATAGACATGGAAAGTGATCAGATGATTTCAGTACCAGTACAAATTGGTAGGACTAATGAAAATGGTTCAGAGGATAATATTGATAGAAGAAAGACCAATGCAAGTGGCAAGAAAGGTGGCGGGAATAGTAAGAACAAGAGCGACAATTCCTTCCTTGTTGAAACTACAGCAAATGTGGAGCCTAGTCTAATAAGTGATGAGTCGTGCACAGATAACAATGCAGTTACACAGAGCAAAAAACGCGTTAGTAGCCTGTGTAACAAAATTAATAATGATGAGAACAGTGGATCATCCCCTAAAAAGAAAAAACATAAAGACAATAATGATTCCATTTCAAAACAGAAGGTAAATAAAAGTTACAAGAAAGACTTCAAAACGAAATTAAAATCAAAATATAAGCAAAAACACAAACAAGGTGCAGAGGAAAAGACACATCCTTTAAGTAAACTCTCAGATGAAAGATTAAAAGCTTATGGATTGAATCCTAAAAAATATAAGAATTTCTTGAAATATAAGAAATTTTGAACTATCATTTATAGCAATTTAATAATTTTATTAAACATAAGTTATTTACAATGCTATTTTTTTTTCTTATTCCTCTTCATTTAATTATTAATTTACATGTACAAGGGCCATTCCAGAAGTTTTATTACAAATTTTTAGCTTTATTACAAATTTTGAATACAAGGCCATTATGAATATTTTTAATTATGTTCATACGACTGTGTACATGACAACTAAAATGTACAACAAATTCATGTAAGATGTGTTTGCATGCAGCATATAAGTAAGGATAAAACTTGTAGCAAGAAAATAAAACCTCGTATTTACTTACAAAATTTCATTTTTAAACAGGAAAATCGTGTAAATCGTTAGGCTGAAACTGTACCTACCAGTGCGACGTCTATTTTACTGTAAAACATTATTTTTTGGTTTACTGTTGGGTATCATGTATATAAAATCGTACTATTTCAGTCCGCAATATTAGCAATACTTCTCAAATAAGTAAACATGATTTCATATACAAAAAGCACTGCGGTCATGTTACCAATTAAAATAAGTAATAGTTTTGTATAGAGTATATGTATATTCCGAATTTAGTTGTATATTCGCAATATTTATGCTCTGGAATATTTTCAATAATAGTAAGGTTCGAGGTCGATTGTACGTTTTCAAGGATTGCAATAACTTCTTATTGTTTGTTCGTTAGTCCTGTGTTTCCTTAAAAAAAGCATAATTAACATGGAATGTACCTAGTTAATCAATAAATTCTATATAATTAATTTGGCTGTTTCGTACATAATCTTTACATATATTATACATAATAGTTCATTCTCTTCTTTATAGATACTCTATTTTATTTACGTGACAGTGACATTGACAGTACCCTAGTCATATTCTCTTTTTTGGCGAGCTGCGTAAGTAGCAGGTGTGTAATTCATAATTTCTATTTATTGGTTTTATTCATCACTACTATTATAAAATATATTTCAATTACAATAGGATTTTTAATATGTTTATTGTATGCAACGTTATATTTCTGCGTAGTAATTTAAATATCGTGATTATTATTGATTGCTGAAGGACAGCCTACATATTAGCAGTGTTTTAATGGAAAGTTTCTGAAAGAAAGTGATAAAACACTAAATAATGTTCTAATGTACGTATTTCATGTTTTCACGTGGTCCTTGTTTTAATACTAACCTATAAATGGCAAACATATTGCGGTAAAGTGAACATAATTTTTCAACCAAGTAATCTCTCTTAACCTCGGAATAGAAATAATAATTTTGCCATGTGCTCGAACATAACCAGGATTCAATTTGGTCATTCTGAACTTCTACGTGTGTGATCAAAAGCATTCGCACATTTTGGCATTTTGTTCGATGATGCTCTTGGCTACGCTGCTTTAAACGGCGAATAATGTAATCCATGGTAGGTTATGATGCCTTTAAGTAGATCACAATTGCCTCCGTAGGCGTCTGTGAGTGGACAAGAAGGCGACAGCATGCCCAGGGACCCAGATTCCCAAGCGCACTCCAACCTCTAGCTATCTCGTGATAGCTACCGGTGTTTGCGCTTGCAACGGTTCGTGGCGACATTCCAACATAAAAATAAAATTCATATTTGCAAAACAGACTGGTGCTGATATTGGGTTGTGATTAGTACTGACTCACTGTATCCCATATTTTGACTACCATAATAATAGTATCAGATTGTTTTTTTTTAAATCTATCTCACACAGGTTTTATTGTTGCTATTATTCTATTACGGTTGTAGAATCTACTTTTGTCTTCAGGGTTAGTTGCAAATGTAACTTACTTGCCATAACATTTCTGTTTTACAAACGACTCAGAAATCATGTTATAATAATCAACCCAGTGTACAGATTTTTATTTATCTTATCAATATATCACCAACATGTATTACAACTAATCAAATTTCCCCATGTCTTAGTTTGCCATCATGGTGAACAACAGAGTACCGTCTGTCTTCTCCAAGACTTACGTGACACCGCGCCGGCCCTTCGAGAAGGCGCGTCTCGACCAGGAGTTGAAGATCATTGGTGAATATGGGCTGAGGAACAAACGCGAGGTGTGGAGGGTTAAATACACCCTGGCACGCATCCGCAAGGCTGCCCGGGAGCTGCTCACACTGGAAGAGAAAGACCCCAAAAGATTGTTTGAAGGTAAACTTTTAAAATTAAATGTTTGTCTCAAAAATGTATCAAATTTAAAAAAGAAAATTTTAATTTTGCAAAGGGAAGCCAGTTTTATTAGCCAGATACAGGCATCAGTTGTCTCAACTGCCTGCCTGATTTATATATAATAATAATAATAAATTGGCCATAATAACAATTACATGTGCATTTCATATTATTTCCATAAGAAAAGAGCCACATGAGCATGCAAATAGAGAATTACTGTAAGAACAGAATATTATGTGGATTGAAGTCGAGTAGCTTACTGTGACAAGATAATTTATAATTTCAGATCTGTGTATTTTTGGCCCTGTAGTGTATAACATGATGATAAGTCTTGGCAACCTCTTGGCAGAACTTTCTTGTTGATTTACATGTAACTGATATCAATTTATCCAGTTTTATATATCATTTGGAGAGAACATTTTCTTCATAATTAAATATCTTGCAGGCAATGCCCTTCTCCGCCGCTTGGTGAGGGTCGGTGTGCTGGACGAGAAACAGATGAAGCTCGATTATGTGCTCGGTTTGAAGATTGAGGACTTTTTGGAGCGCCGCCTACAAACACAAGTGTTCAAGGCTGGTCTCGCCAAATCCATCCATCATGCCCGTATTCTCATTAGACAGAGGCATATCCGGTGAGATTTCTAATCAATTCCAATGAAACTAATATCTGCTACATTTTTTCTAGACAAAAGTAACTTTTAAGTTTTAAACTAAGCACAGTATATGTTTTATAAATAAGCTTGGAAATATTTTTTGTGAACTATTATTTTTTCATGAAGTTTCATCAGATACTTATTTGATGTTTGTTGTGTGACATGGCACTTTGCCCACAAACTACACACGAAACAAAAAATAACAACATACTGAATTGCCTGTAGATGAAACGTGAAACGTGAGCAGATCACGGGGGGAGTTGGTGACTTCAAAATATTTAATTCCTAGAGACCACTTGAATCTTAACCTTGTGTTAAGTTCAATGTCTTGAAATTTGTACGTCCTCATTGTGAGGAACAGAGGGCAAGTAATGTATATGCAAATCCTTAAAAAAGCACTCAAAACTATTAATTTCAATATTAGTTCAAAACATTGAGCAGGCCAAATCTTTTTTATCTATGGATTATTGTATTGAAATAATGTAACTTAAAAGTTTCACCAAAGATAATTTATATGCAAATTTTTTTGCTTTGTTTATTTTAGTGTACGCAAGCAAGTAGTGAACATCCCGTCGTTCATTGTCCGCTTGGATTCTGGCAAACACATTGACTTCTCGCTGAAGTCGCCGTTCGGCGGCGGCCGCCCCGGCCGCGTCAAGAGGAAGAACCTGCGCAAGGGCCAGGCGGGAGGCGCTACCAACGATGAGGAAGAGGATTAGACTATAAGCAAATAAACTTGTTTATACATTATAACTTGCTTTTGCTAATAATTTGCCTTCTTATAGAATATATAACATTGTTGAGTGGTGAAAGAAAATACCATTATTTACCATACTACCTCAAGATACTTTTTAATATCCAGTAAAAAGGTCCATACATCACTTGTCATGAAGTACTCATTCAGGACTTCATTAATGTTTATGGGGTCTTGACACGGCTTCCCGTCAGCTGGTATTAGGTCAAGATGGATCAGGACCCCCTATCTTGGGTGTAGTGCCAGCCATACTGTTCCTTGCCGCTTGAGTTCATCAACTCTCATTGTTTTATCACCATAATACTATTATTATCTCTATAAATATTATCCCTATACATGACACTGAATTAAGAACTTGGTTGCCTACTTGGTCGTTTTGATTGGTAGCGCGCTACCGCTTACCGATTGAGAGGACTTGGGTTCAAATTTGACGTCTAATACTATTGGATTTTTTCAACTTCCATTTTCTAGTTTTGGCTTGGAGCCTGGATTTGCGCGATAGGCGCACCACCTATTAGTTAAATATAAACTGGTGAAACATGGAAGTAGACTTCACTCAAGCATATCCCTTCGGGGATTACAGCCACGTTGTTACGTTAAAAACTTATTCGGTGTGTAATAGAAATCAATGTGATTGTGTAGATTACAGTTACCAACGCAGGCCTTCACTGAGGAGTTTTTGCCCATAATCCCTGCTTTGACAAGCGGGTGGTTTATCGCAGAGGCAGGCTCTGGCACCGCCTACTGTTGGTCGTCGGCGGCCCGCGCATGTAGCTATGCCTAGGAAGACCTACATACTTCGGTTAGCTTGCTTGATTAACACTCTGATAATTCCTTAAACCTACTTTCATTTCACGCTTCCTATAAATTGGACTATTGATATTGTGTTATAGCACCTTGTTTTAAAATAGAACAGTGCTGGTTTTCTATCTTCAAATATTACTTTTTCAAATTGGATGTTGATAACTACTGTAAGTGCCATGAACCTACTAAATAGTATTAAAGCCGAGTGTCGACGTCGTTTACAAAGTATATCGTTCGATGAGAGCGTAGAAAACAAGCTGTAGGATAACGCCTTTTTGGGCAATCGTTCAACAAAGGACAATTACAAAAACAAAAATGTTCAACAATATAATATTTTACATCTTTGGACTATTTATTATACACATATTAAAAAACAAGGTACATAATTATTGTATAATGTAGTTATTAACAGCAACAATGTATGTAATACAATATCTTATTCTTAACTTTATAACAATCCATAATTTCTAATTAATAGGTCTTAGTCACAAATTTATTTATACATACATACATACATACATATCTTCACGCCAGGTCCCTCACGGGGTAGACAGAGAGCACGGAGTGCCAAATATCTATCCTTACAGACCTGCCGCGCCTCCTCCACATTCATGACAAAACAAATTTATTTATGTTTTATTAAAACATTGTACTAGTATTTAGATATGTAAAATCACGTAATATACTGATACTGATAAGTACATGTATATAATTTATAAATTAACTCTCAAATAATACATTGGAATGTTTGCAAGTGTCCAGTGTACTCGCATTTGGACACAACACAAGTTGAGTCAAAAGAGCAGTAGATGGTCGCTGCTCTGGGCCAGGCAGTGATGGTGACGGTGTTGCTTAGAAGGTCCATAACTGTATAGTGGCTTGTAAGTACCGTAAAGGTATATAAAACTATTTTATTACTATAATTCGCAGAATTGAAGTTGGCACTCACGAGAAAGCGCTCTTCTCCCATCGCCTGGCACTACTGAGAGCCTGTCGTTCTCGCCTTCGACGCGGCAATATGGACAGCAACTAAGCTATCATTATAAGTTTGATTATGATGTCCTCATATTAAAATTAAACTAAAACATGATACTTTTTAACAAAGTATTGTAAGTATTGTAGGAGTTTCTACCATGATTATGTTAAATTCTGCGAGTTACAAATGTTTTTAATATTATTACATTGCAGAAAATGTATCTATACATTATTTGAGTCTATATTTGCCTTTTCCATTTTCTCTGCAAGCTCCTTGCTGGAGTCTGTTTCGTGGATCTGATGCAGACAGAGCTCGAGGATGTTTTCCAACGCTCGCGCGGTCCGCTCCGAGGAGTACACGTCGACGTCGGGCACGTGGACGAACAGCGTTCTGGTGTCGTCTACGCTGAGCGACGTGTAGTAGATGTACTCGCAGATATATCTACAACATACAAAACACTATATAACACTCAGTCCCGCAATAATGACAGTTAGCCTTACCTTTAAGACACATCTTCATTAAAGGACTATTGAAGTCTTTTTGAATGATTACTATTTTACTATAATTCAATAGTTTCGACAGATAAATAGTAGACAGACCATTTAGTTCGTTTACACTATTAAGGTGGGATGATGATCTGCGAAAGGCAGAAGCTGGACGAGGCAAGCCGAGGACAGAGCGCCATGGCGCTCTCTGGGGGACCTATGTCCAGCAGTGGACTGGGATAGGCTGATGATGATGACACTATTAATCGATTCATTGCCACCTTCATTTTCATGAATAAAACGCCACGCATTAAATACACACTGCTTTCGTTGTTTTTCAAATCAGTTCAGATATTTTACGTGGTCGTATAGTTTATTACGATTCATCATTCGTAGACTTTGGAGGATAGATCAACCAGGCAGGCTAATACTATAAACTTGGGCCGGCGACTACAGAAAGTACGCAGCACGACTCAATGTCAAATAAATTTATCTCCTCGCTCCAGACCTTCACGGCGTTTACAAAACAAGCTAAGGGCTCATTCAGACCAGTGTATTTCCGACGCATATGCGCTCATTTATGCAAGTGCGCAAAAGCGCGTACGGAGCGGTTAAGCTCCTAGCCGCGATTGCTTGTTTAATTCAAGCCCACAATACACCGACGTGACATTTGGTAAGTTTCAAAGACCTTAAGGAACATTATGGGACGTTGTCAGATACACAGGTTTCTTTACTATTGTTGCGCAATCGAACAGAATAGAACAGAATACTAGTTGTGACTAGAAACTTCGAGTCATGTACAAGTACGACTTAGTTTCTAGAATTTTCTACAACCTTGGACAGCAGCACCCTCTGGTGTCGAGTAGCTGAACTACCCTGGTAGAATAATCTGGAACGCGACGTTTCTAGAAAGGCATTCCAGACGTTCATCCAAGTATAAAAGCATGGCGTGTTCGGTTGGGAGCTTTCCATTCCCACAGGAGGAGTGCAGCTCTCCCTATTCGCTGACGATACGGCCCTCTACTTCAAAGGGATTAAAGTATCCCACGTACTATCCAAGCTCCAACAGTCGGTCAACGAATTAGGAGATTGGTTCAAGAAATGGCGCATCGACCTTAACCCGGAGAAAAGCTCCGCTATCCTCTTTGAACATAAGTGCCGGCCCTATTAAAGCACGCCCCCCATCCGTATGCTAGGGACCCCAGTACATTGGAACTCACAAACCAAGTACCTAGGGGTAACTCTA
>DWEJ01002815.1:0-11046 GCA_018245835.1 Mysoria sejanus stolli | reverse complement strand
CATATATTTCTTGAGTTGTTCATGTGTATAGCTAAATTAATTTATTTATGGAAAACAATTTTTAAAATGAATAATTGGAGGAAAAAAATAGTACATATAAGGGCAAAAGGAAATGTCAGTCCAACATAACTTAGCAATCGGATTGAAAACCGGACTATTTTTATAATTTAACTAAGGAAAAAAGCGTAGAATACAGATGAAGAGTACTTTTGCTACTGCTTACTGCCTGCCACGTAAGAAATCTGGCGTAACTAGACAATAACACAATATAGCGCCTGTAATCCCCGTAGCAATAGGCAGAAGACTACAGTTCACTGCCACGTTTCACCAGTTCGTTTACGTCCCAATATTGAATAGGTCGCGAGTTTATTGCCATACAGCCGCACAAATATCCAGATCCAGACTCCGAGTCACTACTACAAAATGTAAGTTGTATAAATACAATAGTGCTCGACCCAGGATTTGAACTCAGGACATCCCGATCGACAGGTGCGCTTTCATTCAGCGCGACAAACGAGGCAGATAATAATGATAGAATGATAAGGTAATGAAACACACAGCCCACCTTGACTTGGTCTTTGATATCGAAAACGTATCTAACGAACATGTTGTTGGTAGATCCGACCGGTGAGTCGTTCAATTCAATAAAGGAGATAGTGTCCACGCCTTCCAGCACCAGCTGCGTTGTTCTAGTGTTCAGCTGATTTTTATTCACTAAAATAAACTTTCCTATAAATTTCAATGTCATAACATTCGTTCCATTTATGATCGCTTTATAATCCCTATACTTCAGACCTATAATCTCCGAAGAGGTAGGCAGAGGCATGCAGAACACTCCCACGGTTCACCAGTTACGTTTACGTCCTACTATGGAATAGGTGGTGAGCCTATTGCCATACACCAGGCACATATCCAGACTGCAGACCACTACTAGAAAATTTTAATTAGAAAAATTTAGTAGTGCCTGACCCGGGAATAGAACCCGGGATCTCCCGGTCGGCAGTCGCACTTGCACCAACACGACCAACGAGGCAGTCAATTAAGGCTTTTGGTCTTATTGTCGTATTTTCTCCGAATGTGATTAAAAAATCATAATAAATTTTTAAAGTTTCAGTCTATAGGTTACTCAGATTCAATTTCACCTCACTCAGATCCAGTACAAGGAACAAATTTCATAAATCAGAGATCTAAAAGAACGCAAACTAAGCCCGGTACAATGCATTGCTCGCTCCGGTCTTCGCCAAGTCTCTGCTGACAGTGAATGCTACTTATTAACATTAACAGTGAAATTATTACCAAAGAACCGTCCCCTGTAGATCCAAGACTCGTGAGCTACCCATCGTGTTAGGACGTCGTTAAAGCCAACAAGTATGTCCGGAATGACGCCGGCTTTGCGTAGATCCGAATACACGCCGCCGGGAACCGCTCCTGGCACTGAAATCGCTGCAAAGAATCATTGTCATCACGAGATGAGATCCAAATCCAACGGCACAACAAGAAATAAGATAATGATAACAAGAATTAAGTGAATTTATTTTCTCATATTTGAAGTTATTTACTCACCTCTAAAAATATTACAAAATACAATCACATAACTATATGAGAAGACTGCTGTATCAAGTCTTAGGTACAATTTACAATATATAGGTATATCCACGTACAAAGTATAGTATCGATACCTAATACAATATTTATATACAATAAAAACAAACACGACAATCGTATTTGAAATACGAATACAGTAATATCTGTATTCAACATAAACATGAATCGATAAGAACAGGAACACTACGACTGTACGGATTTAGTTATATTGACGTAGTTTATCCCAAAAAACAACGAAAACCCCAAATATTTACACGTATGATTTGGGTTCTTTAATACTTTTTACCATTTTTCTATTAATTAACAAGATATATAAAACATTTTGATTCTATATTTTTTACTATTCTCTAAGCATTGACTGGTGAAGAATGCCAATAGACAATACCAATAAATTCGCCATTTACATCGCCTGTTAAGGTGTAATATAAAAAATAAATAAATAAATAGAATTTGAGGTGAGATACGACAAAAAAAAAGAAATTTGTGACATAGTTGCCAATATATAAAACAGGGTAATCTGCCTACCCCAATAAGTCATCTTATCTCACATAATAATAATCATAAGTAAAAATATATTACTCACATTTGTTTTGATTTTCCAATGTCCACTCGACATTGCTGTTTGCGGAGACGAGATGCAACTTAGAAAACGAACCAGCAAATATAACATTTATATTCAGACATAACAATAGTGCCACAAAAATTGTCGTATCCATTGTCACGAGCACGATTTAGTGAAACAAATTTCATCCACGCAAAATAGCAGTCATCCCGATAACATTATCTTAGTACTGAAGAGATACTTGGGATTTCTAATCGAGGAGGTCAGTCGAGGTGGCGAGTCTCGCTCGTAATGATGTATGCGGCAAACATACGATATATCGACAATAGAATTCAACATTATTATCACAAAGCAACAGGAAACATATCAACGTAACTTTTAATATTCCTAACAGATGTCATAACACCTTTCAAAGTTTTAATTGAAATTATTTGTCAGGTTAATAACTTTTTGTGAATCAACCTTTACAATTTTCTTATAATAATTGCTACTAAAATAAATTCATATCGCAGTGTAAAAAAACGTATTATAACCAAGTATGTATGTACCTATATCAAACACATGAGTTTTATTGACCTGTTCACGTTCCAATTTTAAATTACATTAATTTGCAGTCAGCAGTTTTATTCAAATTCAAATTCTTTTATTCGTTATAAGTTATATATATACACTCAATGAAGGTCATACATTATATACAAGTTTGCTATTGCTCGAGAAAATATCATCAGAATTAAAAGTGCTTCTAATAATAAACTCTTTGTATCTTCGATAGTAATTTCGATACCCACATCCCTAAGACACAACAATTGACTTCATTGACAGATATCGCATACTTGCATACAAGTATTTTAGGAATGACGTAACGATCGTTGAGTGTTTATCGTTGTTGTTTCAAACGTAATCTTGCTTTATGTAAATAAATTCCGTTTGTATATCTATAGTTGTCGTTTATTTATGCTAAAGTCTTTTTGTCTAATTCAAAATCTTACAAGATTGCCATAGACTTGTCTCACTATAGGCTTTATTTTGTCCGCCGGCATGCCTACTTTATAATTATGAAACGATAATAGTAGAAGCCTAGAGGTCCGTAAAGCTAATGATACATTATTGGCATGTGGTAGGTACTATCTGTCTACCCTTATAGGGGTCTGGCGTCATGATACATATAACAGTTATACTGCACGCTTTCTAATAATATTTTATTGAAGATTTATATTGGCACACCAGAAGTATTTTCTGTAAATGAGTAAAATGAACTAGAACTGATTTTCTAATCACCATTGTTGAATCAAAAATTGGAGTAATTGAAACGAAAGAATAAAAATTGCTTTGCACGACCAGCCTTAGCTCGCTCCTATGAGAATATAGAAATATCCTTCATAAGAATAATAATAATAATCATCATCAGCCTATGACAGTCCACTGGTGGAAATAGCCCTTCGAAGAAGGATTATGGGCATAATCACCACGCTGGGCATGCGGGTTGCGGATCGCAGAGCTCAGCTACTCGCATCGCCCACGCTGCTGCTCACAGGCGGTCAGGGCATGTAACTGTGCCTAAATAGACCGTGCCATATCGCACTTCGCCAGCGCTCGGCTTAGTCACCTCTTACGACACCCTCTATCTCAGCACGGGGTCTGGGAATGTCTTCTTACACCGCCCGGACACAGATAATTACTTGTATCTACACGAATATTTAATAATACCCAAGCGAAATTTTTGCTTAATATTTTACTTTAAGCCCATCAAGTAGCTTGAAAACTTCTTAAATGAACTCAAAATATTCACCGACATTTATCATCACTTAAAATTCAAAATTTTTAACAGACACTCATCATTTTTGATCAACACACGATCGTTCAAAATTTAACATTACAAATCGAAACACCAAAACTTTGTTCTTTTTAAAGCTTATTGTGTGTTTACTTACGTGTGAAAAATAAAACAACAATGCACACACACACACACGCACACATGAAACCACAGAATACGAAAGAATATTTTTTTTAATTCACATTGTGAACATTTCATGACATTGCACGACACTTGGCTGTTTTAAAAATGTAATTGACGCGCGAAATGGTAACTTAAATTTATTTGCCCCAATCTAATAATGGAGACCATAATATTATTTCAAGAGTACAGATTAATTGAACGAAGTGAATCAGAGGTGAATGCAGCTTGGAAAGGTGATGTACACTATTTCGTAATATGTTAAAACTGTAATTAATCTTGACCGAGTCTAAGTCCAAGCGTAAAATTGGCACATTGGACTATTTATAAATATCTGCAGACACTAAAGCCATAGATACCTTTCTATTTAAATTATTATTATTATTAACAAAGGCTAATGTAAATATTTATGCCCTGTCCAGAGAAAATATACATGTTATAGATAAAATTGTCATAGCCAAGCGCAAATCCAAACCCCGAGCTACTACAAGGAATTTCAAATAGGAAAAACGTATTAATAGTTTGCCCGAAGCGGGAATCAAACCCAAAATATACATATGTACATTGCGTTACACAGGCGCACATCTTCTTCTGTTCTTCTTGGCCTTCGTATTTGGATCCTTCTGTACTTTCTGCTTCCACATGCTGATGTACTTGTTCGATGAGAAATGTGTGCTCTTCCCGAAGCTGCTGTCGCTGACGTCGCTGCGTCAGAACATCATTTACGAGTTCATTCCTGAGGATAAGGAAATAGCTGGTAGTAAGTTCAACAACACGTGTACAAAATACGGTGATATATTTTAAACTGCAACTGGTGAAGTTCAGAGAAAAAGAAAAATTCCTAAGTTCATATTTTTCACACTGTAAGTTACAGCTTAGTGGTTATCTGATAATGTCCTCCTAGTAGAAGACACCCCACAAGAATATCTGGGTATATTTCTCCATCAGCATAACTTTATAAATAAATATCCCATGTGAATCTTGTACATATTTCTTTTTATATTATATTTCAGTGTTGCCAGTGGATTTCCTGAGTACCCAATGGGTAGATAAAAGCGCGTGTTACCTGCCCACATACGTGCCCTTAGTGTCTGGGATATTCGGTCTGGTCTGGACCACTATGTTCCTGATGTGCTCCACAGGCAGCCGGACACTCACAGGGTTTAGTATATTTCAACCAATAATATATACCTACTCCAAAGTATACTTAAATTAAAAATGAATACAAACATCCTGATAAATCCTGAACACCTGTCAGAAGTACTTCTTTGTATATCTTCTTCCAAGATATCTTTAGCTCACCTGAACTTGGCTAGCACAGCTGACTATGACCTAGCTCTTCTCATTCTAAAACTCTGTATTCGAAATTAAAATAACAATGGTGACGCTAACGATATTAATACGGAATCTAACATCTCGCGGAAGAGGTAAGCAGAAGCAAAGCTCTTCCACGTGTCACCAGTTACGTTTAGGTCTCATCGTGGACTAGGTCCTGATCCTATTGCCATACACTGAGCAAAAATCCACACTTTGACCGCTAGTAGATATTTCCAGTTAGAAAAATCCAATAATATGGGCAAGCATTCGAACCGAAATCCTTTAGATTGGTAGTAGCGCTAGCAACCACTTACCAACAAGGCAATCCTTAATAAAGAAAACGGATCGGGTAAAGTTGTTCATTTATATCCCGCAACAGGCACAGCTCACCCATTGTGTTCTGCCAAACGTGCGAAGTCTACGAAGCCACGCTTGGCCAGCGTCGCATACTATAACCCTTAACCCTTCTAATTTATTTAAGTATTCATTTATAAATAAAAAGAGTCATAATTTGCTTTATCAGTTTGCAGCGTCCTTGGCGCGTGCTATTACCAGTGTTGCTCTTCTCGTTGGCAATGGCAGGTCTCTGCTTGTACGCAACAATCGTTACTAACAACGGTCTGCAAGAGCTCTGCACCAAGCTCGGCGAAATCACTGGAAGTTCTACGTGCGAACGTTTTTATACTTACCATTGCAATATACGAGAAATGCATGCGAGAGTGATCTCATTCATTTAATACTACTATGCCTTGAGAATCCACTATGAGCTTTCTGTGGGTATGAGGGTTCTGTGTCATTTTAAACTTGAAACTTTTGATTTCTTCTAACTGTTCCACTAATTTAGTACTAATGAAGTCTTGTAGCGTACAATTTGTAGTGAATTCTCATATCGACCATGAATGTTATCATCCTACATCTTGTAACAAGCATTACATTATCACAAGTATATTTCTTACCGCACCGGTTTAATTTACATATGTTTTTCGGCCGACTTTTAGCTCGATTATTATATAAGCGATATCCATTATTATGTAAGTGATGTGTATATTTTTTTTATTATGTGATAGGCTAGCGTTTGGCCGCGATCCCGCCTGATGGAAAGCGCAGATTATGTAAACGAGGTCCTCGTTCGTAAGCTCCATTTGACCGCAACGAGATCGCAGTTGCAAAAATGTTACAGCAGGTCAAATTTATTCATCATTATGCATTCTTTCATAATGATATTACGAAAAATAAAAAAATGTTGTCTAATGATCCACTATAATACAAATATAATTGGAAATAGCATTCAAGTCCTTGCGCGTTTTTACTTCCGTAAAAGGGATTAAAAGCAATAAAGCTATGAATATATTTCTAGATGCACGTATACGGTTAATGTGGCAACTCTAGCATACGAGAGGCGGATCCGAGGTGTGTACCAGGCGACGCGAATCACGATGTTGTCAGCGTGGCTCCACACGATGTGCTGGGTGCTGTCGGCGCTGCTGACCATCGTGCGAGTGTTGCTCGTCGTCGACTTCCAACTCGTTAAAGTCAGCGTGCAGTTGAAGGGAAATATTGAAAAGATGCTGGTAAGTTGTGTTTTGTTAAAAACCGTTATAGACGACAGTGTTTTAGGTTTTAAATATAAATACTACATGATCATCAGCCTAAGTCCACTGTTGGACAAAAGACTCTCGTGGAATTTTCGTCCATAATCCCCTCGCTGGGCTTGCGGGTATGGGCTTCCAAGCACGGCTTCTCGCACCGCCAAATTCGCTGTCCGTACGCGGCCCCCTGGACGCGGCTACATGCCTTTATGTAGCCATATATACTAGTTAAATGTTTAGGAAACTACATATTTAAGGTGAACGTAACATCAGGCCTGTAATCCCCAATATGGTAGGCAAAAAGGCGTAGTACACTCGAGCGTTTCACGTAACTACGTTTGTACGTTGTCACGTAACTACTACAAAATAGGTGATGAGCCTATTGCCATAAAACAGTTCTATTGCCATATATCAAGATTCAGAGCCACTACTAGGAAATCTAAGATATAAAAATTCAATAGTCCTCCACCCAGGAACGCAGTGAACGCAGGATCACTTGATTGACAGTCGCGTTTGCAACCAACACGCCAAACAAGGCAGTGAGCAGAAATTAAATCTACCATATTACGTTATTGCAAAATTTCAGGAACACCACGAGAGACAAATACGAACAGTATCACCAAACGGATGGCTAAATAATGAATTCAGTCTTAGATCTCAACTAACGACTCATTCGCAGAGCAGTGTCAAAGTTCACTTCCAAAAGAAAGAGAAAGTATCTCGCCTCGTCGATACATCTAGCCTCGATAATGTACACGTTCCAACTGTTGATGATAATGAAGGGCAATTTATATTCACTTCTAAAATTCCTGCCAACCGCTCCTCGCCATCTTTAGTAACGACTGAACGCAATAAGCTAACAAGAATACATTCGTACAATTCAGTACCGAGAGATAAACAATTTATAGTCAAAATGATATATGATCTTATTGACTCACTTGATCTACACGAGCCCTCGGCAATAAGCTATTTGAGCCCCAGCGTAGAGCGTGCTATGAGCGCATCCAAACCGCTGCTGCGACAATACGGCCAGCAACTTATTTCATCAAAACCAGTCGACGAACAAGGCTCTGAATCTTACATAGATTCTGAAAAAGCCGAAAAACTAGTTTCGGAAATAAAACGCAATTTGGAAAAAGAAATGCAAGAGAGATTCAAAGGCTCACAGTCTGGTGCTTCGACATCTAAAAAAGCCTTGGAATCTGAGTCAATTATGAATATAACTTCAGAGACGAGGCATGCTTTAAAAGAAATGGCTAACGAGGACCCAATGGGAAATATTTATTTAAAATATGACTTGAGTACGACCAACCTCCAAGAGCAGATGATTAACGAAGACGAAACAAAGCGTAAGAAATCCAATTTAAAACACAAAAATGTTCAAACAGATGATGCACTAAAAAGGGGACTTTCTCCGAAAGTGCACATATCTGAATCTAAGACTTCTGTGTTCTCTGACATCGTTCTCGAGTCCTCTTCAGAGGAAACACCCAAACCGAAGAAGAAGGAAACACGCAAGAAACCAGGTGATGGAACAAAGAAGGAGAAAAAAGATTAACATAAACTACCAGCCCTAGATTATACAATAAATGCGTAGGACTCCTAGCAAATAATAACAGTGCAGCTAGTGTGTCATATGGAATGCATGGTAATAGACTTGATCGACACAAATACTCTACACGCCTAATTCTAAATCTTCTTCTTTTTAATTCTTAATCTTTAATATGTTTCTTACCGGGTATTGTAATTTTTGTTTATTGTCCCTTAAATGACAATTAATTTTGTTCTGCAGCGTACTGTTAGGTGTAGAGTTATTAGTTTTGCTTAGTAATGATGCGTATTTTTAGTAAAACTATTGAAAACAATCTCTGTCCTGTGTTTTAATATTATTCAGGCTTTCATAGAGCACCCCGTGATTTCTTATTCATCCATAATCCACACGACTTTTTAGCTTCCCTCTCTAAAAAACCAAATTTTATAACATTTCTAAAATAATTGCTTCCACATTGCTTACCGTTAGATGAGATAGCAGTCAAACGCCTATTTCTGAATAAAAGAAAATTCAAACTTATCTTTACATCTTTGTTATATGTATGTTAGTAAAACTATCATATGTTATAAACTTATGAACTGGTTAACCGATAAGAACACGGTTTGCATAATTATAAAATTGTGTTGCCCTTAGAAATATTTCAAATTTGAACCAATTCAGCTTGGTAAATTTTGACAAATGTCGAATTTTTGCTACGGGAACCGAACGAAAGAAATGTATTTTAAAACCAATTTGACAAGAAATACTTTTACAACGATACCTTTCGGTAAAAATTTAATGGATTCGTACATTGCCTTAATTCTTTAATCAATGCCTGGACCTTGTAAATCAACTTTCTATACGTCATTGTCCCATGTCAATCATTAGGACGCCAATTTTTGGAATATTTCATACAATTATTCAGGATCTGAATATACAAGTATACAATTCATAATATGGAAGGACATCATTCGAAAAATATGTGTCTAGTTATTCAAATATCACCCTCAGTTAAAAGAAAACCTGAATCCCATTTTATTCGAGTCTACACGGGTAATTGGTGTACGTTACGAAATTCACTATGTTAATGTTCGAAGTTACGTCCAATGTCAGCGACAGTCGCGGCCACGGCCACCGAGTCAGCCTAACGCCCAATTGCCCAATGTATTTCAACACCGAATCTCAATTCCCAATGCATTAGTTCTTGTTATTGTGGAAAATTACAAATATATAGCTGACGACTTCGCTGTGCCTACCGCTAACTCGCACCTTCACCCTGGGTTGACTGTTAGAGAATTCGATCAGGCATTAACTCAACCTTTAGTAACCTAAGTATAGGAAGCCAATAAAAATTAAAATAAATATAAATAATACAAGGTCTGGAATAAAACGATATGGGAACAGTGCAAAAACATTTTAATTGCATCACAACATTCGATCTCACTCAGTACCTTACCTTAAACGTATTCTTAACGCTAGCGCACAAATAAATTATGCAACGTTGGTCAAGTTGGTGGAAATTTAAATTCCAAGAACGTAGAAACGAAGACGTGCATGAAGAAATCTAAACATCCCTGCTCTCTTGTTTATATTGCAATCGTTTCCTAACATCTTTAAGCTACCAAGTATATTCGATAGTACTCATAAAATACAGTTCCAAGAGAGTTTAATTATAGGGACATTGATATCTTTACATCATGCCTGTAATCACTGAAGAGGAAGGCGGAAGAATGTGGTACACTCCCACGTTTCACCGGTTACGTTCACGTCGCACTATGGTAATTGTGGTGACCCTATTGCCATACACCGGGTACTAATCAAAACTCCGAGCCAGTAACTGTACCAAACTCGGGATTTAAAGCCAGCACCTTTAGATCTGTCGCAATCGGAACTACTTGACTAACGAGGCAGATGTTAACTTCACTATCAATAATAATTACTAATATCTTAGCACGTCTCCGCACACATCCATTTAATCAAAAACTTGACAGATCCTGCGCTATGGTAGCCAAATTGGTACACTACATATTCTTATATATAAAATTCTCGTGTCATGGTGTTTGTGGTTGAACTCCTTCAAAACGGCTCTACCGAGCCTCATGAAATTTTGCGAGCATATTGAGTAGGTACGAGAATCGGCCAACATCTACTTTTTATACCCTTAAATGGTAATGTTGGTTCATCCAAAAAAAAAAAATATTTTATTTTTTCGACAAAATATTTTGTTTTAATTTTTCTATGATAAAACATTCAAAAATACATACAACCCAAAATTTTTACCCTTCTACGAACAAACCCTACCTATTTATTAATTGCCATATTAGTAATTTCATTATATTTACACCTGATCGATAACTAACCAATTATCACTAGATCAGCTATGCCCGCCAGGCGTCTACGGATGTAATTATAATAAACGTAACTTCACGCCTGTAATCCCCGAAGAGGTAGGCAGAGGAATGCAGAACACTCCCACGTTTCACCGGTT
>DWEJ01002814.1:0-11048 GCA_018245835.1 Mysoria sejanus stolli | reverse complement strand
TGCTTGTGGTGTTATGCGTGTTCAGCATTTCATGTAAGGCGCGGTCTCTTATTACTGTAGGTATCGCGCCGCTACATCTTAATAACACTTCTTACCAAAACCGTAATACATTACCAAGGCTGTAGACTTTATAGATTCTCCTGTAATACTTAAGTGAAGAACTAGTTTCTCTTATATTTTTAATTGTAATCTAAATAGTTTCACAAATAAGGAAGAATGGTTGACTTTCATCTTTTCTCTTGAATAACTTCAAAACTATGTATCTATTGTAGAACTGTAACAAAAGTATATTTGATATTTTTACAGTATTTTATTAAAAAAAAACCCAATAAAAAAATTCAGTCAACGTTACACATTTGATTTAGAGTCACAGAAAAGCATATGAGTAGCAAATTTCACCTTATTTCGTCAGCAGTTTCGAGAAAAACTGTGACAGACGTACGGACAGACACTCGATTAATTCTCTAAAGGTTCCGTCTTTCGTGTTTTGCCTACGGAACTCTAAAAATGTTTTAATCCTAAGGAGTCATTAAAAAGGTACTCTATGAAGACCATTTCGTTCAGGTCTTTTGTACAAAATAAATAACCTTTTCCCTTTTGAAGACGAAGTTTAATTTAAAATTATCTAAAGAATGACAGAGTAGATAACTTAATAATTTTGAGCACAAAATGTGACAAAGATAGGAAAAAAACTGATTTATCATCATTCGTTGTGGCAATTACGAGTACATAAGACTGATTCATTTATGTCAATATACAAAATGACGGACGCCTCTGATCTACGTTTATATTTTATACTTCAAAAGCACAATATCTTTTGTCACCAACGTCTTTTGTTGGTGTCTTGTCCACAAAAAGAAGAGAAATATCAGCCCCAAGTGTAGCGAGGCGTCCGTTTTGTTCTCTTTGTGGCAATTAATGTGTGGCGCGGGACTGACACCGCCATTAGACACATTGTCGGCCACTATCTTTGTCGCCGTACAATAGTGTGAAATAGTCTTATACGTTTTATCCCTGTCATAATAGTTTTTAACCTTTTTTTTTCTATCATCTTTCTGTACAACAGTTAAATGTACATGTTTCAGTTAGATGTTAAATATTTTATCACTCTCAATAAATATGTTATACATAATATTTTATTATTGTAAAATAAGGCTAGTATCTATTATACTACATATCTCTTTAATTCGTTGTATCTTGTGATACAGCTAGTGGAAATGTGGAGCGTCTGATGCAAAAGAATTATCACAGCCCAGAAATATCTCAAGTGTAATTGGATTTCCGACTTATCTCATACCGAAATGCTACGTCTGAAGTTGAGAGCGCTTAAATAACATTATAGCTCAATAAAGTTTGCATTTACAGCTGCATTGATGACTCATTATTGGCAGTACCTTGGACTTTAATAGCAAAATAATTTAATAGCACGGTAAAATATCTTTAAGTACCAGTTTCTGTTCAAGGTAAAACAGGCATTTCAAAAAATAACTGGTCATGTTTGATGCGAGAATTTTGCAATTTTAGAAGGTCCTAAAAGCTTTTGGTTCCTTATTTTCATTGACCCTTTTTTGAACTGAGAATATAATGAGATATTTTATATTATACTGTACTTATTTACTGGCATTTTGAATATTTATTTTTATATTATACTGCACTTACCCCATGTATCCACTTCGGATGCTACTTTCCTGACCCTGACATTTCTGTATTTTTTATGTATATCCTTCGGTGAGTTTTTCCTACACATTTTACGATATTCCAGCAAAGAAATCATACACCAACATTATATGAAATATGATATAAAACTGGTGACATAGAAAATGAAATCCGCCATTGTAAGTACGGGTCTTTCTGAAGTATTCCTGAGAATGGTCACGGGCTTATTGGTCGGGTCGGGTTTCATCAAATCAGAGAACCGACCGGGCACATAATGTACGTTACGTTTTTTTTATAGGAATTTCATTTCAATATTTGCAACCTTAATATCGTATCAAGTTATTGTAATTTTTGATATCATTTTGTAATAGATCAACAGAACCAGAGACGATGAGTTTTTGTAGACATTTTTTTTAAAACTTCATCGTAATTATGATGAACCCTTGTATTGTGCTGTTATGGAGCACGGGATCCCTCTCAGTATAAGAAAGGCTTAGATTAGCAACTGCTATGCTAGCCAAGTACGGGTTGGCAGGATATCATTTTTGTAACTAAATCATATGGTTACAAAAGCTAGATGATAGTATTGTTCAAGTTAAAATGTCCAGGAACTGAAGCGTTTAAAATAATTTCCTACCACGCTGTGAATGGTGGGGTCTAATGAAATCCTCTGAGCTGTCTGGCGGCAGGCTTGGCGCGCCGCCAGCGCCAGTCCTGAGATCGATGAACTCCAAATTTGTTTCACCCTGACTTATATATAAATTTTAAAATCAAGTTTCAGTTGCGTTTCGTATTCCATTTTTCGGGTCAGATATTCTGGAATTGGATAATTTCGTCTCCATTTTCATACAAAAACCTTTTAATATTTAGTTCATGAAAAGCATTTTTCAATTCTTCTATATATTTTGCACGAAACCAGCACGGCATAGAAATTTATAGCAGAATAACTTGGGAATGACACTGTTGTGCAGTAATTAATGTTACGGTCCCGCGTCTTAATTCTCCTTTCTGTTTCGCCTTTGTCATGCCGGGTCTAAATAAAAGGTTGCAATTTTTGATTCCTCAAAATTATATACAAAGCATGTTATTGTGTTTCATAAAATTATTTTTATGATTTTTATACTGTCACGCCAGGACGTTTGCAAGGTAGGCAGGTTAAGCAGCTCACGCAGAGTACCGAGAGTCGAATATATCTATCCTTATAGACGTGAGTACCTTTTTCCACATCGATCAATCTTTTCATACAAGCGCCCCTTTACCGTTACGTGATGTATTTTCATATTGTGGACGAAATGGTATTTAAGCTGGAAACCTCTACATATAAAAAGATCTAAAAATTGTTTTGGTTATTGTAATTACTGTTGTGGTTCTGTATATAGTGTTTAATAGATAGAGCAATCTCACACATTCATTTATTCACATGTATTAACTTGGGAGTTCCGATTTATGCTTTTAACAGCTGACATTTTAGTATTACCTATTAACAATAGGATGATATTCAAAGATTGCGAAAGCATTTATCATTAGGCATATACAGGTCCGATTCCAACATCTGCAATATTTAAATATCAGCTATTTTTAATTTTGTAATTAAAAAATAATAGACCCACCGCTACACCTAGTTGTACCGTGAAGGCATCGTTAGCAGTAGGGATGTTACGGATATGAAGTTTCGGATAAGGATACGGATACGGATATAGGAATAATTATAATATCGGATTCGGATACGGATACGGATATGAAATTATTGCGGATTATCCGACAGTTTCGGATAGTTTCGTTTATGGATATTAATACTTGTCAAACATAACGAATTTAGACTTTGCCATTATCCGAAATTATCTGAAACTTTTATATCGGATTCGGATATAAAACGTAAGCTTATAAATATAATTATAACTATCGCTTTAATTTAAACTCTTTCTTTAATATAAAGTTGTGACTCTTGCTTTAGTCTTCGGATTTATATGAATGTGTGTATGTAGTTCCGATTTATATGTATATAGTTTCGATTTATATATATGTAGCCGTGTGTTGAGGTAGAAGAAGATATTATACTGTAATTGTTGTTTCCAATTTCCATTGCTGTCCAAAAACAAATTGATAGTAACGACCTAATGTTGTAATAATAATAACTACTTAAGATTGATCCTCTTACGGATATATACGGTAGGTACTAAGAGCTCTATTAGCCTATTTCCAATTTTGCTGCAGCGGCAACTAATTTCCCACTGTGCATAGGCAGGATGAAAATTAAAAAATATCGATCAATTTGTTATTTATTATCTGCTGCAATAGTCATATTACGTGTAGTACCTAATAATAATAGATTGTTAAGGAAATAACATCTTTTAATATTTCATCTCCTTTTTGGCCTCCACTTCCTGGCCCCTCGCTTCGAAAACATTACAGATTGATATATTACATTATGTGTTCGATCACAAAGTTAGCTTTGATCTCCATACCGAAATCAATTATAAGTTAAGTAACCAATATGTGCCGTATCAAACTCAATAAACAAATAATATGATATAGAAGATTATAGTCTTAAGTGTTCTTGTAATAAGAAGAAACCTATATACAACGATCATACGAAAAGAGAGTTAATAACGATGATGATAAGAATAATGATGATGAGGACGCGGCTGAGGATGAGCTTAATGATAATGACGATGATGTCAGTGATAATGATAAATAGATAATATAGCTAGCTAGACCGCTTAACCAAATTCGAAGGTTTCTTGTGTCTAAGATAATTTGCAACCGTAATATTTGTACTGTAACGGAAAAAAAGCTGTTATTGTCGTTCTTTTGGCTGTCAAATGCAGATATTAATATCGATTTTGTAAAAAATTATGTTCCACGCGTCCGACACGATAAATGCCATATAAATAAATTAACAGTTGCGATGTGAAAATTGGTTGCAAAAACCTCGGGCGTTTAATTAAAAATGTTATAAAGGCGGCTTACGCGAAACGCTCGTGAAATTCAGGCTTTTTCGCGCACGCAATATCTTGTCAGCCACAGGTGTGGTGACGGTACGTTGTAATATTTGACATTTTATAGAGCGACTTGACTTTTGATTAGTTCCAAAATGTTCGACGCCAACTTTGGGTTACAAGTGTTGTCGTTCAAGTAATGATGTTTATATTTGACACTCACTTGTTTAACAGGCTAACTGATATTTTAAACTGAAATACGATATTAGATTAGTATATTTAGCTAGGTTACATTAATTACTTTAGTGTTTTAGTACATTTGGTTACGCTTAAAACGGTAAAGTAAAGAAGATTAAGATCATAGTTTGCTATGTTGAATGAGTTAACTCTTTTGGACAGTTTTGAACATCGTCACATTTTTGAGATAATTTTTAAACACTGAGTACTATCCTTATCGCCACATACTTCGCCTCCCTCGTCCACTGGTTGAAGGTGGGACTCATCGATGCCATTGCCAATTTTTTTTTGTTTGAATTTAGTGTTTTTTTTAAAAACCTGTAAAAAATATAGTACGCTTCAAAATTATAGTACGTATTATAGTAGGTAAGAGTAAAAATTAACTAATTTATATTTTTTACTTATTTATTTGTTTATAAAAACTGGTTCAATTCTCGGTTCGAACGAAAAAAATTTTTACTACAAAAAGAATTTTTCCAATTTAGAAATTTTCTAGAAAATCTAAATTAAAATTCTGTAAGTGGTTCGGAGTCTGGATATGTGCCCGATGCATGGCAATAGGTGAAACGTGGGAATGTTCTGCATTCGTCAGCCTACCTCTTCGGTGATTACAGGCGTGAAGATACGTTACGTACAAAAACTGCTTTCCAAAACATTACTGTTTTATGGCGGGACATATAGGTAGTGAAACGTAGGAGTATCTTACACTCCACTGTTATGTTAAGATATTATGTTGAGTTTTGTTAATTAATTATCACTACGAGCTTTCATAACGCAGTAAGGAAATACCCCGAGAACACATTAAAGTTCAACACATTAATGTTATATTTGCCATTTTATTCTGAAGTCCCAAGTCCAACAGTGGTATGATTTATATTAACTATAAATATCCCAAACTAGACGTAGTCTAAAGTTACTAAACAGCCAATTAATGACATACATACATATTATGTATATATATTTCAAAATGCTCATTGCGCAAACCTTTATTTTGTTTGAAAATCGAACCCACAACCTTATCAGAATCTCCCTAATTATTAAACAAACAGACTTATCAATTGATGGGTAATCTTTATTTGAATATATCTAAAAGGAATTCATTTTTATTTATATATACAAATGCAATCTTGTTTCGTTCACAGGCCAATGATGTAAATGACGCCGCACTGTGTGTCCGACGAGTGGCTTGTAAATTCGACCTCTTTAATGTCGATAATGGACTGTGAATTAAGGCTCGTATTTTGCTTTGGTGCCTTTCAAATTCAAATTGGGCGCCACTGATGTTATATCCGCTTTGAGAGGGTCGCTTTGAGGTGGATTAGCGACAGAGCTTACGAGCGGAGTAATAGCCCCGCCAGTGGTAATTGAAAAGTGCGTAGCCAAAAGTTAGTTACATTTTTGCCGCTTTAATCTCTGCCACAGCAAAATAAACGGTTACATGAAAAAAGTAATATTTTTTTTGAGTTTTTTTTTAAATCTCAGAAACAGTATTTACAGAATTACTTGTTGTACATTGCAATATGTTGACCTAAGGGTAGGTACATTATTGGTAACACAACGTGACCATATGTGGACGGCCTTACCTTTGTATTAAGTTGCACTGATAAAAGTATAGCTTTTGTGAACTACATATGCTTTCGACTAGAAGCCTTATCGTGATCACCATCATCACGTTTGTCGTACTGGTCTCAGAATGAGACTGTTCAAGCCATAGTGGACCACGCTAGAAAAACGCACGTTAGCAAATTATTCACACTTTATTAATAATCCGTGCAAGGCTGCTAAGGTGTGCAACTTTCCACATCCCTCCTATTTTTTTTGTTCTTTCCTCCTTTTACTTTTCTCTTTTCTGTGCCATTGAAATAATTTATGTTTCATATAAAAAACACATACTAAAAAAAACGGTGTGAGCCAGGACCGCAACCCAGAGTTTCCAGAGTGAGCGGCTGATATACTAAACAGTGAAAAAATATACTATTACCCTTTAAATATTTTGATATCTAATAGCCTAAGTGGGTTAGCGGTAAACACCATTGAATACTAAAAATATGGTCTTCTTCGTCGAGTCGATAGCTGATCTCATCAACTATCGTGTTGAAAGGATTAGTCGCTATGTCCAGGGTGCGCCGGGCAGTACATGTTCTTAGATGACCAGATATAGTCGCCGCTCGCGGAGGCTCCTTTCATGCACTTCCTTCCTTACATGCAAAATATGGTCTATATTATCATCACATATGGTCTATATTATATCAATAAATCCTAATAACCAATGAGTATGATTTTATTCATAAATCAATTGCCTAAATTGAGTTATGTGATCGGCCATAAAGCGACATTTTATGATGTTTTCATAAAAATATTCATTAAAAGAAAAAATATCTCTAGTATCCCTTATAATTGGAAGTGTCTAAAATTTCTGTAGCATTTTTATATTAAAAATATAAAAATATAGAGGCTGTATAAAAGATGTTCAGTTTCCGGTTTCCACTGTCACAGGTTTTAACATTCTTTATGAAATCTCATCAAATCCACAAAACGGATAAGTGGTTACACTTATTTCGGACGAGATCACAGGCTTCTCATAGAAATAAATTACACCAGTTACCTCTAATTAAGAGCTTCGAATTAAAATTAAGGCTTTTAGGAGTAACCTTAAAACAAAATTTATCAAAGAAGTTTTCCACTATCGGCCGCCTCATGAAAACCACTCGCACGCCGTTACAGGCGTTTAAAAAAAATAAAGAGCCGTTTAATTTAAACGAATCCCGTAATTAAGTCGGATCCCGCATAATCCCGGGCAATCCCAATATAACACTGGGAATTTCTTTCCCTATTATTCTCTCGTGGAACTTTTTTCGTAAAATTAATTCAATTTCTGTCAGAGAATTTAATTAATAGGAGAAAACGGACAATGCAGGTATAGAGCCGGATATCCGCTAAATCGTCGCCTGTAGGTACATTCTTGAATTCATTACGAATCATTGTAATTTTGCAGGTTCGTTTTTCAGTGCTGTGTCTGATCAAAGTTAACGAACTTCGTTTTACAATGCAAATGGTACTGTGCAAACTACTTGGTGTATTTTGTGTGTACAATTTCCAGTAACGAATTCTCCTATCATATGCAAATGTACCAAATCGTTTCAAGTAATGCAAAACGAAGTTACAACACTAAGCTATTAAGCTGATGTATGAAAATAATTGTCAAAATTGTTAAGAGCCTAGGTTTCAGGTCAATTTAAATTAATATGCATTTTACTTTCAATGTAACGTAACGTAACATCACGCGTGTAATCCCCGAAGAGGTAGCCAGAAACTGAAGTACATTCCCACGTTGCACCGAGTTACGGTTACGTCCCACTATGGAACAGGTGGTGAGTCTTTAGCCATACATCGGGCACATTTCCAGACGCCAAACCACTACTAGAAAATCTGAAATGGAAAAATCTCATAGTGCTCGACCCGGGATTTGAATTCAGGACCTCCCGATCAGCAGTTGCGTTTGCAACCAACACGACACAGAATATGTTTTTGTCACTGCTTGGACTGGCCTACTGGGAAATTCCAGTGCAACATACCGTTGGAGCGTTACAAACAAAATTACATTACAGTTAAATATATTATACAGATGTCGTGAGCCCGAAACTGTATAATACCAATCTTTAATAACATTTTAAACAACAAAGTGGTAAGAAAATGCATGTATGCAGCTTTCAAGCAAAAAATCACAATGCAAATTAAAAGTCTAGTAGAAATTTTATTGTTATTGATAGTAAATTTTGATTGATTTATTTTATATTTAAATAGAATTTAGGTTCGTAAATCGTAAATTGGCTTTTTGAAACTTGAAATCATACTAGCAGCAGGGAGTCTGGATTAGTGTCCTGTGTATAGCAATGAATTCACCATCTATTCCATAGTGGAACGTACACGTAACTGGAGAAACGTGGGAGTGGTCTACACTTTTTTCCTACCCCTTTGCAATTAACAGGCGCGATGTTTTGTTATAAATAGACATTTGCTTTATAATGTGCTTGTTGATCAATATTTGATAGATAGGTAAGTAGTCTTTAACAAAATCAGATTAACAATAAAGTTTAAGAATGGGGACTATTTATTCTTAAATAAACCTAATAAAGAGCAATTAAACTTTAATCAATACGAAGAATAATAAACAAAAGGGCCGTAATTGTAAAGAGTTGAACTAGAAAAAAAGACTTATACGTAAATATTCAATTGGTTTGGTACCAACTTCAAACCTATTATTGAATAGCACATGTAAATTTTATAGGTAGTATATAATTAATATTAAATTTTTATTATTTTTTACTTTTTAGTTTTGAAGTGTTTTTTTTTATCGTAGTTATTTTTATACCGTAAATAAACGATAATCAATTTTATCTCTCAAAGCGCTTTCTCTGTTCCTACAAAGCATTCATGTTTTATTTACCGTGCGGTAAAAACGGCGATATTTACTTTCGTTTCGCCTCTGAAACCGGACCGCTTGGTTACCTTCGAAACAAAGTACGCCCATGTATAAACGTTTGTAATATTGAACAAAAGGCGATCGGATTTCTCTCGTTTCGTATTGTACCGTTTATTCCCGACCCGAGCATGAATAAGGTATGAGTGCGCGATCAGTAACGCGAGGCACGAGGCAGTGAGGAAGACCGCGCCTCTCCAACCTCGCGTGCATTTGCCTGCATTCATACCAAATGTGACGTCACTCAACCAGAATACAAATGTTTCGATAAACTCCATTCCATTTTATCAGATCTGATGTGTGTTGTATTGTCAAAATATTTTTGCTACTTTAAGTGCATGGTTTTGTATTACTATTTTAAAAAGTTCTTTCTATTGTGACATTTGCGTTTTCGTTTATATATAAAGAATGAGGCAGTGATGTTTTAATTGATTCTACCCAAGCACTCGTTGTTGACTTACGTTTCCTGTAGCAGCCATTATTGAGACAACTCACAAGCTATTGTTATCCATATCAATACTTTAATAACAGTAATGTGAATGTGATTTTGTAAGGTATTCACGATTAAACGGTTCAAATGATTTTATTTTATGAAATTGACTAATGAATTAACTGGCTTGTCGCTCGTATCGTCGTGAGGCACTTTAGATTTTTCCAATTTAGATTTTCTAATAGTAGGTCGGAGACTGGGCACTTGCCCAGTCCAGGCTCGCCACTTATTACATTTTTTTACCGACCCTTCTATCGTTCTACTGTTGGAACATTGGTCTCATCTCAGAATGGGAGGGTTAAGTCTGCCACACTGGCCAAGTGCGGATTGGTAAGCTTCACACCCCTTAGATAACAATTTTTTTTGAGAACTCTAAAGTGTACTGGTTTCCACACGACGTTTTCCTTTACCGTAATAGCAAGTGATATTTAAACATAAAACGCACATTTTGTAAGCAGGTCCGCGTTAGGATTTGATCCAGGGCTACCGGAGTAAGTGGTTGAAATTCAAACCACGAGGCTATGACTTGCGTTAGTTTTTATTTATTCTACTTATTCTATTCTCTTTTTCCATAATGGAATGTAAGTGTAACTGGTGTAGCGTGGGACGGTATAACACTCCTCTGCCTACCACTTCGCGAAATACAGGCGTGATGTTAAGTATTATCATAAAAAAATGTTAAGGAAATTACCACCACGTACTCCTAAGAAGGACCTAGGCTATTTTGAAAATTTACTTTTAAGAGGTGAAAAGGGCGTGAATGTGACTTCTACGAAAAAATACATATGCATATGTAGAAAAGGAAATGAATATCACTTAGATATATGTAGAAAATTAAATGTGGCATTTAGACGTCCTAATGTATGTGCAATTGCTAAATAATGCATTATCGAGGCGCGGCAGGTCTGTTAGGATCGAGATATTTTATCAAAGAAGCCTATTAGGAGATGGAGTCTTGAAGTACTGACAAAGTAATTAGGATTATATTAAAAATCTTAGTGTTAATTTCACAATAAATGGTAATATACATACATGTCGGCGATTCGGCGCCTGGGTTCTGCCGTTCAGGATCCATAATAATAAGACTTTACAGTAGATATTACTTCTATATAAACTACTAGAAAATTTTCTAGAGAAAATTCTAGAAAATCTAAAATTAAATTAAAAAAAAATTCTAGTAGTGGTTCGGAGTCTGGATATGTGCCCGATAGATGGCGATAGGCTCACCACCTGTTCCATAGTGGGA
>DWEJ01002813.1:0-11048 GCA_018245835.1 Mysoria sejanus stolli | reverse complement strand
TTTCGATTCGGCCAATTGCAATTTGGCGGTTAATACGGACATTTGAGTCTCAAACTCAGTTTGGGCTATGGCTAATTTGGTTTTTGCTTCAGTTAGTGCTTTCTCAGATTCGATTTTCAACCGAGATAATTCGTCCGACATACTTTTTCCTATCGAATCTTTTTCACATTCCTTCTCTTTCAGCAGGGCGTACGCTTCGTCCAACAATTTTTGGAGTTCTGATGATAGAGCTAAAGAGATATCAATGATTGAAAGCTTTTCTTGTTTAACTGCACGATAGATTTAGTCGGCAATTCATCTATTACATTTTTCTTACTAGTTGTTTTCAGAACCTGCACTCAATTTATTTTTAACAAGATGAACTTTTATTATATAATTAAATAATATAGTATTCAATTATATAATAGTAATATAGTTCAATTATATAGTTTCATTATATAATTAAATAATATAGTAATATTATTAAATAATATAGTAATATTATTAAATAATATAGTAATATTATTAAATAATATAGTAATGCACATATGTGCATTTTATTATTACGGTACATTTATATGTTTTGACTGTATTCTAATCACGTGAGGTATGTTTCAGGATAGAATTTGCCTTACTCCATAAGAGCCCTGGCGTAAACGTGTAATAATCAATATAGTATGTAATACTTTACGCTAAAGAGATCTTTAACGAATTCGCATTAGTATTGCTTTCACTGTACCTATATAGTTGATTAATTCATATTTATTGCTCCATATTCTCTGCCTATCCTGTAAGCCGTCGCTTACCCGGACTGCGGACATAATAATTTATGAGACCTTCCACTGTTCTTAACGTTCTTTAATAGCGTTCTATTAACCGTAATTGCTAATGTAGCAAACAGTGCTGTAACCCGTGGAAATGGTTATGAAAATTTACCGGGTGACGTCACTAGTGGGTCTAGTATGTGAGGGCCTACCGACGACCTTCACCTTGACCGACGATGCTCAATTGAACCGATCTCTCGAGATACGTATCTCGGTTAGCGCTTCTGAATAAACACATAAATGAAAAGGTCCAAGATGAAAATGATATATTATTGTCGAATGTTGGTCATCATCATCATCATCATCACAATCACCACGTTCACTATCACCACGACCATCAGTACCGTCACCACCACAT
This sequence comes from Mysoria sejanus stolli, assembly GCA_018245835.1. Lineage (NCBI taxonomy): Eukaryota > Metazoa > Arthropoda > Insecta > Lepidoptera > Hesperiidae > Mysarbia > Mysarbia sejanus. Next base: position 9,887 of record DWEJ01002813.1, on the reverse strand, counting down.
TATGATTAGCATGATCATCATTACTATTAAAAATTACTTATATTTTGTTTAAAAATACGTGTTATAGTATTGTTGATAGACGTTACATTTTATGTATCGAAATTGTTAATTCTCTTCCTTAATATCTTTGTTGACGAAAAATGTCTTTGAAGCGTGTGATGCGTTTCTTGCGAAACTTGTACTGCAGTGATCGCTCATGTAAATGTCTCCGGGCTACACGACTAATCAAATTTAGAAATTATCTCCCGGCTCCGCGCCAACAACAGGGCTTGAATACGATAAGCTTCTGTCAACAATATGTTATTTATTTTGTGTATGTACGTTATGAAAGATTTGGCTCTTAGGAAGCAACGTTAGGTCTGTAAGTATGTGGTGGCATTAAGTAGTCCGTATGAAACTTGGCGTGTAGATATGTATAAATTTGAAAAATTTTCTCTCTGCCTACCCAGGAAAGGCCTTGCGTGAAGGTATATTAATATGTATATAGGAAGGGAGGTTAGAGCGCTGTGGCCATCTTCTGTGTGGCCTATGTCCAGCTGTGGACTCAGATACGATGACGATGATGACGATACGTTATTATTGGAATTATTTATAATTTTTATTGTCGTTTGTTGTGTTTTTGGTTAATGTACATTACTAGCAATTTATTCTTCTATATGGATTTATCGCAGTTCAAAATAAACAACTCTAGAAAGTTCTCTACCATATTGACTTACTTAGATGAAGAACTACAAAAACAACAATGCCAAATTTAATAAATCAACGATCATGTTGAAATGGATGTATGATATTTATTAGACAAGGTTGGATATGTCAGCATGCATTATAAAAAATACGAATTAAACATCGCATCAAAAACAGTCGCATGTTTCAGAGCTAGGATGCCACAAAACTAACATTTAATTTTTCTACCAGTAGCATGTTTATATTCGAACTGCTCTCTTTTAGAGTAGAAAATGAAAAAGCTTCATATTGTAGTGTAGCCTCGGTCCATTGAAATTCAACCAAAAGCTATTGCCGGTCTTTTGTATTCGTATACAACAACTTTTTAGATGATGAAAAGAATTTTGCTTTTAATTAAGTAATAAAAATTGTTTCCAATTTAGGATTTTTTCTTTCTGTATCATTATTTTGTATTGGATGTTGTCCAATTGTGCTACGCCTTAATGTTTATTTTATTGACAGTAATATTGTTGACAGGGTTTTAGCGCCAAAATTCCGGTGGATATTAACATGGATGATATGTAATCTATCGCTATAATGACTTTTGTGATTTTATTTTGTAAACGGTCTATAAACAAAAACAGCTGTAGCCTTAGACAAGAACACGTCCGCTTCGCATACTACTTACCTACTTTTAAATTTTAAATGTAACATTCTAAGTTTGTAGCACAATTTCAAAAGCGCTGACGCGATTCGTCTTCACGTACCCTTCATATTGCATTGCATGATATATTTATATAAATTTGTTCCATTCCAGGCTTCGTGTCGTGCACAATAACAAATCCGATCTGGTTCGTGAAGACCCGCCTGCAACTAGACGGGCAGAACGTGACCGCGCTGCAGTGCATCAAGAGGATATACGCGAAAACGGTGCGTGGATCGACCTAATCGACTTGTTTGTACACTGCGATGATCAATTGTTCAATAGACCTCATTGGCGGGCGTTCATGGCGCTCACAAGTACATGAGGCTATAGAGTTACGAACTTCTAGATAGTGCCGTGGTAAGATTTGTTTGTTGTTAGTATTTTTAATAGATTAGTCACCTGGGTAAGATCTGGATATATTGGAAAGTTTCTTTTTTAATTGTTGTATCAGAGGGATTGATACGCAGATATATTTAAAACATGAAGATATTATACATATTATAGAGTAAGCGAGCCATAATAAGCGCGTATCAAACTGAAAATGTCTCGGCGATAGAAAGAAATGAAAGAAAGAGTTTGGTATACGTGTCTCTATTCAATGACACCTTTGCGTTAGATAATCGTATCTGATTTATTAGTTTGTTCAATAATTTACAGTACAAGTTGCTACAGTGTATTGACGAGACACCTTTTTGCTTGACTCGCCTCTTTACGTATATAATAACTCTATGATTGAAAATAACAAAAATAATCAAATGGTATGACGTAATATGTATATTATAAATGTCACTTTGTGTTGCATTTCTTTTAAACGTCAACTTGGGTTTATATATTTCATGTAAATATAATAAATAAAAGTTTCAATACACGGATCAACATTTTCCTCTCCATGTATTCGTTGTGACCTTGTGCTAATGTTTCTGACCTCTCTCGTTCTGTATGTATTAGGATGTATACGAGAGGATTTCATATCTACCAAAGCTTAATAGTGAATAGAAAAGAAAATTCATTTAAACGATGCATACTTCGTTTCGTTTTGTGAAAATAGAATCTTACTTGGCTAAAAAATATATTATACAGAAGAAGAGACTTACATTACTTGATTAAAATCTAGAGATTTACGAAACAATGACAAGATAAAAATAAAAAAAATGGGGAAAGAATTTATATTACCTCTAGAAATACTAACTCTACTATAGAATGATTCCCTTTAAATATTTATTGTCTGTCGCATGTTAATCAACGAATTGCAGTATGCATAGTTGGATGTATATGGCTTATAGGGTTGCATGCGTGTGTGTGTGTGTGTGCGTGTGAGTTGTATTTGCAAAACACTTCTGTGTATAGAAAAGATAATAAAACTAGGCAGTGTTTTTGACGCTCGCAATCAACTTGTTTGTTAAATCGTTCGATCCCTTCGCCACGAGACTAAAATAGACGCTAACGATGTAGGCATCAGTGCTTCCGATGAGTCGGGCTTTTGATGTTAAATGCCTACGTATTCATTATAACATATTGCTGAGTATGAGCGAAAAATATGTTGTAGAATTTGATTTTGAGAATGGAACGTCTTGGAAAGTATTTCTGTCGTTAAGCATCAACGTTGGAGTCAAATATCTCTACACCGTAAAGATAGGACGTCCTCTGCCTACCTCTTAGGGGTATACAGGCGCGATGTTACATAATAAATAATAATGAATTATGTGTGCATTTGTTTCAATGCATATTATATTGACATATTAACATCATAACATGTGCCCCGAGCACATGTTCAGGATATTTATTTCAACAGTCGCGTTTATTACAATGTGCGTCGCAAACTGCTAGTGCACTGCACTTGACCTTATCGGCCGATAAAAAAACCCATTGATCGTTATCGCCCTATCGGCGTGCATGTGTGCAGCGAGTGCGTGCGGCGTGCATGTGTGCAGAACCGCGCCTCTGTTAGGAGAGATAGGTCAGGAGTTCGGTGCTCTGTGCCCGCTGCGCGAGGGACCTGGTGATCATATACACATATGATAGATATGCAGTAATATTGGTTTGTTTATCTTTCTTTTTTCATTCTTTCTTCCTTATTTACATACAAAATCTCGGTACTTATTTACTTATTAATAATTCTTGCTTCTAGTATTTTGCCAAGTATACTAGAATAATTCCCATAGTCGTAATATAATTGAAGATATGATCGCTTCGTCGCAGGGCGTGAGGGGGTTCTACAAGGGCATAACGGCGTCGTACATGGGCATCAGCGAGACGGTGGTGCACTTCGTGCTGTACGAGGGCGTGAAGGCGCGGCTGATGGCGGCGCGCGGCGCGGCCGGCGCGCCCGGCGAGCGCCGCTCGCCGCGGGACTTCCTCGAGTTCATGGGCGCCGGCGCCTTCTCCAAGACGGTCGCGTCGTGCATCGCCTACCCGCACGGTGAGTGCGAGCCACCAATATACACTAGACATTAGACATGTAACGAACGTCACTTGGAACATTCGCGAATGCGAATGTTCTGTTTTTGATAGAAAATTTCATAGAAGAATTTGTTTTGGTTTGTTATCATTGCATTACATATTTTTTTATGTTAATGTTCTAATTAAGATTTAATTTTTGAGCTTCATTGCTCAAAGTTAAGTAAATAAATAAATAATACCAAATGACAAACTGAAAATTGATCACTACGTTGTTCCTTTGTGATGTATTAAAAACATGAGAAATAAAAGGATTTCGGATTTTTTAATTTTTTTCTTCTGAAATTTTGTAGGTACAAAACATTCGCAAACAAATTGCGAATGCGATTATTCGTTACATATCTAATATAGTGTCTGTGGTTATTTTAAATTATAGACATAGCACGGCACACGGCATCGCATCATACGTATAAATACAGCTAGAGTCTGTGCTTTTAAATTTAATATTAGCACATCATGCAAGAACGAAGGTTCACATTATTAAAACCTCTTCGAATATCCCATAGTATTAGTATTGGGAGCTATCGGTACTTGTACAAGATATACATACACACGGTCTGTATGTATATCTTGTACAAGCATATATGACTACGACGAATTAATACAATTTTTAAAACTTTATAGTAGAAATTTTCTAGTGTTTGCAATTTAGCCATATATATATATTTAATGTATACAGACTGGCATTAGTCCGTAAGGAAATCCGTCTTAACAGTGGTCCAATATCACTATAATATATGATATAACAACATAGAAGGGCAACGGAAGCAGGGCTCGTTACTTGGAATAATTTGATAAGAAAATACATATGTTGAACAACAATCACGCAGACACGGAGCTGGGTGTTTGAAAAGATAACAATGTTTAATATCGTTTGTACATTTTTATTCAAACATAATTTTGTAGACACATCGTTAGTCATGTTATCTGCTCATTGCAATCTAAAAAGATTATCAGATAAGATGTTGTAAAATATGTATTTTGAGGCATATATTACATAATTATATGGCTAAGTATAGTAATACTTGTGGTTACAATGTGTCCAATGGTAAAGTTGATCAGTTTATTTATTCACCTTTGTCGAAAATTATCAATTTTCGATTTTAATTTCCATTTATGCTTTTATTTAGAATTTAAAGAAAATGTGTTTTTTGTTTTCAATATTTTGTAATGGTAATCCTATTAAAAGATTATTCATATAAAAACTTAAAATGTATGTGATTTTAAAATTTAGTTTAGTGAAATCTAATTTATACGAAATTTAATTTCATTTTGAAATATATTCTGTTAATTTTAATATTGTTATTGTCAGGTTTTTTTCATTTTTATTCGTAGTCTTTCGACTTTCGGCGTTGTTTTCTGTTAGCAATAAATATAATATCATATATCTAAATAATACTAATATATAATAAATGTAACTACAAACATACTATAATAAATGTGAAAAGTATAGGAAAATAATAATCATAAGATAACATACTATATTTACTTTAGCTGTACATATTACAAGGGATTTCAGGCTGGCTGTTGTTCTTATTTTAAGTTTAACTTCCTCGCGCTCATTTCATCATTTAACTTATCTTTATATTAGACATAGTTTTCTCATTCGACTATTTGACATGTATCTGCTCTGAGAATGACCAAGGTTAAGAGTGTACCACGCTGGCCGAGCCAGGCGGGTGTGGGCAGACGCCGTTGTATATTATGATGTAGTCATAGTGAACAGTTGGTGCTCGTATAACGTGCCCCCTCGCCGGCCCGCAGAGGTGGCGCGCACGCGGCTGCGCGAGGAGGGCGACAAGTACCGCAAGTTCTGGCAGACGCTGCACACCGTGTGGCTGGAGGAGGGCTACCGCGGCGTCTACAGGTACCGCCGCACGCACGCACGCACGCACGCGCGCACACACGCACGCACACACACGCTCCACCAAACGCACTTGGAACTTGAAATCTGCACAGAGTACAATATTACTATTCCTAACGTCTAAGTTGGACTGAAAAGAATAACATAATGTAACATCACGCCAGTTATCTCCGAAGAGGAAAGCAGAGGAGTATAGTACACTCCCGCGTACCAGTTACGTTTACGTCCTTCTATGGAATAGGTGGTGAGCACATTGCCATGCACTGAGCACAAATCCAAACTCCGAGCCAATACTAGTAAATCTAAATTAGAAAAATTCTATAGTGCTTGACTCGGGAATTGAACCCAAGATCTCCTGATCGGCAGTCGCGCTTGCAACCAACAAAACTAACGAGGCAGTCAATAATAAAATAGTCATAAAATAAAAATAGTTTACTTTCATAAATATGTATTGAAAATAATATTGCACACACGCTATACGAATGTCACTTCGATAGAAGGCTTTATATTTATTACATTGCTTTTACGACTCCGCAGAGGTCTGGGCACGCAGCTGGTGCGACAAATACCGAACACGGCCATCATGATGTCCACGTACGAGGCGGTGGTGTACCTGCTCACCACGCACTTCAACAGCTCCTTCTACGAGAACACCTAGCGCCGCGCGGCGTCGCGTCGCCCGAGCTCTGCGGACAGAGGTCACTTCGTATTGAACGAGTATATGGTTACACAGTCGCGTCCGATGGAGCGAAGTGATGAAGTATTTCCACGATTACAGCGACGTTTCGAGGCCTGGCTCCGGTTGGTCGAGTGTGGTGAGCGCGCTCGGAGCTCCTCCGCGCCGGGCCCGCAGACATTTAGCCGACAACGAAGTTAATGTGTGATAATTACAGTACAAGGAATATACAATAAATTGGTATAACATAAATGTTATATATATAACTTGTGCCTGTGTGTGGTGTTATACACGAAATGTAGTCGCTAAATGAGAGTCCCTCATTTGATCTTTTTTCCTACAAGTTACACCTTTTTTACGTCAATGTTTGTTCAATGGTATATTGAAAGTCTCACCGATGATCGCTGGATCGTTTGGATTGATATAATGATCTATTTGTAAATTATTATATATGTTGTTTAATAGAATTAAGAGTCGTCCATTTAATTGTGCCACTTGGAGTCATCTCTATACTTATTTGCCTGTCGTTTGTATAGTAATTGTGTTCTGTTGATAAATGCTTGTTATGATAGGTGCTTTTTTGTATACTAAAGTGACTTGACTGCAGTGGATTTAATAGGAATTAAGGTGATTGGTTTTTAGATTTCGTCACAGGTAAATGTTCAAGTTTAGGCTTCTTATACCGATGTAACGTGCCAATCAATTATTAATACTATTTTATTTAAAATTTCAACTTTACTCAGTGACTGCAATCAGTGAGTTAATGATATTGTATTTTTTAAAAATTAGCCTTTTAAAATTGTTGCATTGATATCTAATAACATATTGGTGTTCGCAACCACAAATATGTCAACAACTTCTAGTCGCTCCATTGGTATGGTATGGTATGGTATTACCTTGCTGGATATGCACAGATTCTATGTGCGCACGTTATTATATTGCACAGTATATTGGCAACCTTAATATAAATTGTATACAGTACAATGTCAATATATTATGTAATTATTTTAGTGTGCTAACTTATCTAGTCACATATTCAGTGTTCAAAAATAAATATCAAAGATCATCCGGATAAAATTCCATAGAGTGCAGGATGAGCATAAAAATAATCAAAGCTAATTCAGGTAGTAAGCAAACGTAACTTCACGCCTGTAATCCCCGAAGAGGTAGGCAGAGGAATCAGGTTGCATAAATTGAAATGAATAAATTATCAATGGAATAGCCCATAAAATTGTTTTATAAATATTGGATCTCGTACATTTCATATTGATTGTTAAAATGATTCTATGTACTTTTAATAAATACTACTATCATTAAGTGCCTGTATGCCCTTGTTTGGCTTGGAAAGTAGTGAAACTACAATTTTTAATGTGTACTGTTTTTTAAAGTAAATTAGTGTCAGTGAAGATGTCAATTGATTTTAATGTCATTGTTTCTTATTTTATTGTATTTTCCCACAAATGCAACAATCCCTTAGCACAGATATAGTAAGTTGTGAGCTGTGATATAGAGCTTGTAAATATTAGTTTTATTATATTTGTACATCATTAGGTTTTATTCCTTATATAATTTGTATATCCAACATACTTTTTTAACTGTCTTTGAATAATCAAGGCGCACAGTTCATTAGTTCAACTGTTGCTAGTACTGTTCTGTATGAAATATTTGAAATTTCTAAATGTTTCTATATTATAGCTGTTGGCATAGAAAGGTGTGGCTGCAATTAAAGCAGGTGATCTTTCAATGTAAAGAATAATTGTAAAGAACAGATTTAGACTTGTGTCAGACTGAGTATAAGATACTTTTGTTTAATGAATAAATAAGTGAAATAATACACATGCATTTATTTTATTTTACCTCTTTTCATTGCTTTTACAAATGTATTTTTAATATTGTTCAATAAATAACTCCACTAAATGAAATGCAAAAATATTCATAGGATGCACTGGTCCTTTCGATGGTTTACACATTGAATTAGATATGTACTCATTGAACTTTATTAATATGAAGAGGTACCAAAACTCTTTAGAAAGAAAAGTTCTAGTTTCAATATATTGACTACAGTAAAGCATGAAAGAAGCCTCCCCCAAGCAGTGACTATGTCTAAGTATGAAGATATACTTCCCAGGCACCCTGCACATTGTGACTATTCCTTTTACCATGATGGTTGATTACTCATGATCATCTATAAACTCAAAGTAAAGCATACATTCTAACAAGATTTCACGCACACAAACATGTCAGATGTAATAAGGATAAAGTATTTAACATTTTAGGCTGTCTGAATTTATTAAAATAAATAAACCTGATTGTACTTCACACTCTCCTTATAAAGTAAGTTTCTCCTTAGTACTGTACTGTCATTTATAAATTCTTTTAAAACTGCAGTCACTACATGTCATTCACACCACGTCATTCTCTAATCACATCACAATCTCTCATGGTCTTGAATTGATCATGTCACATCATAATTTCATCAACTGTATTCGCATCTATTGCTCAACACGAAAAATACACATTATTTAACACTTTTTTGTCATGATAAAAACAAGAGAGCACAAAGAGACATATCTACTGCAGTTGCCGTCAATTGCCTCCTAGATACCACAGTTGTTCTCGGGTCACAGTCAATACTAAAGTAAATTACTTTCATGTGTCTACAATTGGTTTAGCATTCAGATTTTATGGAGAAATTATGAATTAAACAGAAATTAACAAAAAAATCTAAACTGAAATCTAAAATATGATCTATTAATGAAACAATATAATTAAAATATACCATTAATGAAACAACCCTATAACTACCTAACCGTCACCATTTCTCTGAGTATTAGTGAAAAATATAATGAATGATTTGTTTTGATATAAATTAATTTAATGATTTTAAGTGTAAATAATCATAAGCATTTACTTAATTACAGTTGGAGCTCAAAGTCAAATTTTTATATCATTTCCCAGTAAAATTATTACAATTACTTGTAGGAAGTAGTCTTGTTAATAGTTTTTGACTCAGTAATATGGTATTTATCAACATATCAAACTTTTTCAGAATACCAAATTTTAGTTTAATAGTAAATGTAATTTTCCAACCAAAAACATATAATAGATTTTTAATCAGATTTAAGTAATCACATCAAATTTTATTATTGACAGGACAATAATTTGATCAATGTACAAGACAATACTATAAAAACTAATTTACAAGGATCAAAAGTCTATCATACATGCCATGCAGACCAATATGCATATATTATCCCATTGGTTGCTGTTATATACAGGATGCATACCTTCATGCGACAAATAATTTAACCACAAGCCCCACTTCTTGGCTTGTTACATGTTGCAATAATTAAAAAAAAATTAACATGAAATTAAAAAAAAAAATTTTTCAATAATCAATAATGGGGTAAAAAATTGAACGACATTTGTATACCACAGTTCAGTCACCTTTGATAAAAGTGCATAATAATAATTTTTACAAGCAGTGTGATCCTTATGTCCTAAGAATAAGGTACAATATA
>DWEJ01002812.1:0-11049 GCA_018245835.1 Mysoria sejanus stolli | reverse complement strand
GTGCAGGTGCTATTTTACCCAATGTGCAGTTAGAAGTGAGGGTTTTAACGTAACTTCACGCCTGTAATTCCCGAGGAGGTAGGCAGAGGAATGCAGAACATTCCCAAGTGAGGATTTTATTTCATTAAACACATTACTGCAATGCGATGTATGCATTTCATGTTTACAAATATGACGATTTGCATAATAGTTCAATTGATGGCGACACAAGCAAGCAAGCTTACGCTCAGCTGTTGTGTACAGTTCAATCATTTAAAAATTATAATATGTATAATAATATTCTTTAAAAATTATGCTTAACCATGTTTATTCATTATTAATGTACAGCCTCAAACTACAAGTTTATACATCTTTCTCTATGTGTATATGACTTTATTAAGTTGATCATGTTATTTACTTATACTATTGTATAAGTAAATAAAATATTCAGACATAAAAATTATTACATAATATATACATATAGGTTATACATCTTGACTCCTCGGTTTCCCTCCATATTTATATGTGTTAATATCTTCACAGCCTTAATTTTTATACTAGCGATAAAGTAACGATGTAACGAAGCTGTAAAAACAGTATGACATTTATATGATCAATATCCACTTTTCTGCGTACATGTACAGTTTAAAGGTAACCCTTTGCTAGCCCACATCAAAGGAGGCCTCTTCAAAGCGGGCCTCGCTAAATAAGGTTACCGTGAGCGCTGAGCACTTCTGAATAAAATACAAGCCCTTAATCTAATAGCAGTAAAAATCAAATTAGAATATCAAGTGTATTTGCGACCGCAAATGTAGTTTCAGTTAAAACATTAAATCGTCTTTCCAACAATTAATGTACGAAGTGCCTTAATGCGTGGATATAAGGTTGAAAATAGTTCAATTTTGTGTTTTTAGTAGGTATAGTAACGTCTCTTTATTGTCTGACCATTTTGATAAAGAAAGGTCAAGAGACGTGATAGGTATTTAGTGGGATGCGGCATTTTATTTTATTTCTGACCTCCAGATCTTGATGACACAGTTACTTTTTAATGCAATATATTTAACATTGTGTGAATAATAATATGTTATATAATTATAAGTTTATCTTAATTGAATCTATTAATGTTAAAGATCTTTTAGGCGGAGGTCGTAGTTTAGATTTCCACCAGGGACGAACTATTGTGTGGATTGCAGAATTATTTATTTTATCTGGACATTAATCATATATTTAAATAGATACATAATCATATGAATATATGTAGTTTGTCAGCCGTCTGGTCAGGAAACGTACCCATACTAATATAACATGTATGTACATATGTACATACATATGTACTGAACATGGGGGGGGGGGCTTAGATTTTTGTGACATAGTCGAATTCATCGAGACAAAATTTGCGCTTTTTATACTATATTTGAATATGGCGCGGAATGTTTAGTGCGTCTTGGTGGTGCCTCAGTTGGTGGTTGAATGAAAAGAGACACTGTTTGTCAGACAGCTTACAGTTTAGTGAAGTTGTCAAACAAGTCGACGAGAATCCGTGCTACAGGCGTAAGTAGGTGACGGTGTTAGAACCCTCTGTGGTTCGACTCCGGCGGCACCACCGCCACACCTATTTCTGCCACATAACAGCAGTGTTAAGCGCTGTCGTAAGGGAGACATACTTTTTCGAGGCGTTCCAGGTTTAGTCCTCAGGGGTAGAGGCGCATCTGTGGTTGACCTGTGATAGGAATCTAATCTTATCTGGGGTTGATTACAAATGTCCATGGGCGGCAGTAGCCGCTTACCATCAGGTGGACTGTATGTTCGCCTGCTACTCCTATATTATAAAAAAATACAATAATGACGTTGTACGGTCGGCTGTATAAAGCTTTCATAAAATGTTACAAGGATTCCTTGTCAATGCAAGCAATACAATAAAAAAACAAATGAATTTTGGGTGCCTTTAAGATATGTATCCAAGTGGATTGATGCTGGGAACGTGTTCATTGAAGACGTGTGAGGCGGATATTGATACTAGTGTGATGTTACGTGTGATAATTTGAGGAGGGGAAGGGTCGAAAAATATTATAATAAAAAAATATAATAAAATAAGTCACGTCGTATGGGTACGTTCCCTTACCATAAGCATACCAGAGGTCCATGTGTGGATATGTTCCGAGATAATTGTAATGTATAAACATTAATTTGTAATGTATAAATGTAATATGTACTCGTAGACTTTGATCTTTACTCTTATTGTTTTAAGATACCGGTGTGTAGTAGAACACTACCTACTTGGTGATGAGAAGACGTACATATGTGCTAGGGGTATAATATTAGTGGTTAATTTTTTTTCGAATTTTATTATCCAGCCAACTTATGTATGTTAATAATAATTTAAACTTTACATCATTATATTTTTTTATTAAGTTGATGTTTTAAATAAACATTCCTGTATCATGAGTGGGATGGACACAGTCATCATTATAATCAGCCTGATCCAGACCACTGTTGGGCATAAGGAGCGTGCCTTATTAAAGTGTTTCTGCACAGTGTCACGCTCGTAGCATTGTACAATATACCTACAATTATTAGTTACCATTATTACCGAAACTCGACAACCCTCTTTTGTCGAGTTTCGGTAATATAGAGTCATAGACTATGGATGACTTGGTCATAGCTATTCCTGGCAATCATTGCATGCAAATGAACCGGATGAGGTTATGCATTGAATATATTATCAGATTTCGAATTGACTACATTACTATCTGGTATCTAATACGTGTCACCTATGTAGAATATAGAAAAGACGCATTTAATGTATAAGGATAAAAATAATTGGTACGCGGTGCTTTATGCCTGTCTTGTAAAGTAGCTGGCTTAATGATAAAACAGTAGTAATATATCAAATGACTATTCAATAATGTTGTTATAACTTTAGTAAATATTTTCATATTATTAATCCTTGTGGCCGCTATTGCTAGTTTCAAAACCCTCCTACTGAGGCGTAACCGCTTCCGTGTCAAAAACGGGAGCAGTAAGTTCGATTATCACCAATTCACAAACACGCCGTTACCAATCGAACATCATTACACATTTACAATCAGATCATGACTTCGATTTTGATCTCAACACTGCGGTCCGTTGTGTTTTGTTTTGTTTCAACTAATTTGTATGGACGCATCGTCGAGAGGCGCCACAGCTACCATTTGTTGACTACTTCAGGCATTTTTATGCAAATGCGTATTTATAGAGCACTATTCGAAGCAGTTTACATAGGTTTATCAAGTAGCAATGAACTAGACGTATTGTGATTGAGTTTTGTATGAATAAAAAATGAATAATTGTATGTATAATCCTTGTGTTTCAACCCATTGTGGGACACCTTTCTCTTATAAATATTATACTTTCAATTTCGCTATGTTTGTGTTGTCCTTTCTCCAAGATGTTACATGTCCTACAGACCTGAGATTTTCGTCAAGGCAGTATCTACGGCTTCTAGTCTTCCTCTTGGTATCCAATGCACAATATTGGTTTCATCGAGGATTAAAATAGAATAGTCATAATAAAAAAGTTTATTTTATTTTATTAATGATGAATTTTATTTATGTGCAACGAATAGAAGATACAGAAAATTCAACTGTGAACTAAGAACAAGTGACCATTGTTATGTATTTATCTATAATAAGCCTTACTTTTAAAAGATTAGCATATACCTAAATAATATTTAAATAAAATATCGATATCAATGGAATCATTTAGAATATTATAATAAATGTTCTCTAACTATTAAATCCACATTATTACCTTCCGCTTATGTATAATAACGTAATATCACGCCTTTAATCCCCAAAGAGGCAGATAGAGAGGTGTAGTAGATTCTAAAAAGGGTATTAAAATATGTATATACATATACTCATAGCGACCCTGTCTGTCTTTATCAACAAGAAAATCATTAACTACAATTCAGTTACTCCTGTATTAGCAGCTGGCTTGCTACATGAACTTTGGTCATCAGTACTCGGAAACAACAACACTCGAATCAACGAGGGCCTCGTAAAAACAACAGATCTGATTGTGATGTAAACTCAAAGTACAAACAATCAACCATTTTGATACTAAAAAGAGCTCTACATTCAGATTGTGTTATGTTTTCTATAAAAAGACTATAGGAACGATACGAATCGAAGAAAAGTAGCGTATGTCAATGGTCAGTTATCATAGGAGTGACAGTTATAAGCTTTATTTCTTTCAGTTACTCAAATAGTCTAATTGGAGATATTTATATGGTGCGAGTCGTAAATAACTTAATTACAACAATTGCCGATCAAATGTTAGAAATATTATAAATTTAAGAAAACAGTAAGACATAAGATGACTTTCTCAACTTACACAGAGCCAAAGTATCAAACATTGGTTTAACCCTTTTCATTTTAATGGAAAGAGATGGAAATGCCTAAGAGTGAAACTTTAAAATATTTTGATGGTGATGATAATAAGTGACATAACAATGAAATCTAAAAGGTAAATTGTTTTGTAGAGTCAACTTTTAAAGACAGAATGATTAAAACAAAAGTTTAATTACCTTCATTCAGTTCTCTGTGTAACTCTACGAGCATTCTGTCGCTTCCGTAACAAGGATATATTATGTGAGATAATAATGTTCCGAGTTACTTCCAGAAAAGGATGTACGTTCGTGTAGGTTGGAAGCATCTTACTGATATTGGTAATAATAATAGCACAATTTAGCTTCTAAAGAAATGCTCAAACCGATTACCAGTAGATTCATGATAAAAACTATAATAGACAAAAAGAAGCAACTTAGCTTTCTCTGATACAGTAACATAATAGTTCTATGCATGGCTGATTTTCAGTGACTCCCGTCATCGAAGCTAATATTTTTGTATTTGATATTTATATCAAAGGCAAGGGCGATGACCTGCATCGCCCTTTACTTCTCACATTCAATCGTCCGCAAGATTCATTGAAGGCAAATCTTACACAAGAGGCAGTACCATTAATATCTAAGGCAATCGTAATTCATCGTAAAACAAACGGTAAAAATAGCTCAAAGATTTTCCATGGGATGCACGCGTTTAGATCGTCGTGATAAAAACTTCGAAGGAATCGGTTTTATTGTTAACTTAGAGCTATATTATGCTATCAAATACTATTTTATCGCTTGCACTTGTTTAAAGTACAGGAAAAGTTTTGTTTCTTAATTCTAGTTGTTAGTATCTACAATTAAAAAAATACTTATTTTGCACAAAAGTACAAATAAACAAATTTAAAAATTGCTTGAAAGATCAGTCGCAGGACTACTGATAATATAATGTATGTTTCTTATTGGCTAAAGCGTCATCCTATAAGGATTTAATTGTGGTCGTGAGAAAAAAAAACGTAACTTCACGCCTGTAATCCCCGAAGAGGTAGGCAAAGGAATGCAGAACACTCACGTTTCACCAGTTACGTTTACGCTCCGCTATGGAATAAGTGGTGAGTCTATTGCCATGCATTGGGCACATATCCAGACTCCGAACCACTACTATAAAATCCAAATTAGAAATTTTTTTGTAGTATTCGACCCAGAAATCGAACCCGGGACCTCCCGGTCGGCAGTCCTACTTGAAACCAACACGACTGACGAGGCAGTCAGTTCAAGTTTCTTTTAGAAATTTCAAAATTTTGTTTAAAAATCTCAGTCATTTGACTTTTGTTCTCATTTTATTTGCTGATTCAATCGCTTATCGCTTCTCGTTAGCACTGAAACAATGGTAACATTCGATTACACAACCCAACACAATCAAGCTTTAAGAGCGGCGTCTCTCCAAAGTACATCGTGATAATTATGTATGTGTTCAGCGCAGCGACGGATGTATGGAGGTCAAACACACGCAGTACGTTTGTTTTGTTAATGAATGCGTATGTATTGTTTGCTAAGATACTTAATTGTAAATATTTAACGAACGGTGTTAATACATATTTAATATGTATGTTAACACTCCCCTGCTTACCTCTTCGGGGATAACAGGTATGATGTTACGTTTTTAGTCATTAATTATTTTTTAAATTAACAGATGTTTTTAGCATTCTGTTTCAAGTATTTTCATTAAAAATTCGCTTGTCATTCAAACTCAGTAGTTATGTCAGCTCATTATCAGCTGTTAGTTTAGCATTTATTCTCGAGTCTGTAAGAATAGATATACTTAGCCCTCGGTACACCCTTATTAGCCATTAAGAGACAAAACGACACGATATAATGTTATACGCGATTTCATTGACTATCGTGGATCAATCACCAGACCACAATGGTGATTAATTGATCAGTAAAACATTGAGTTATTCTGTTCACGTTAATGTATCTAAGAGAACGCATATTTCATTCTTGTATACTAACCACAAATAGGAATATTAGGCATTACTTTTTGGATGTCACAGAATGCGTTAATCAGAGATAACGACCACATGTAATTCGACAATACATATACATATATTCCTTTACGGCTTTTGACGAAGTTTAATGATTGTCGTAAAGTATCACAACCGCATTGGACTGCCTAATGTATCTTCAACAGCTCTATTACACTAGCAAATTTTGTCATTCAGTCATACGAGAACTAACAAAGCACAATAACGCTTAACTTCGCATATCGTTTGCTAACATCATTATATCTCCAAGTACTTTTATTGTGTTGTGTACATATCTATATTCACGCCCAGTCCCTTACTGAGTAAGTAGAGGGCACAGACTGCCAATTGTAAAAATATAAAAAATTGTAATATGTAATATTTGTAATTTTGTTGCGCGGCAAACTATAGCCCTAACATTCTTATTCTGAGAGAAAACCTATGTTCCGGCAGTGGAACGACAAAATGGTCGGAGAATATTCTTAAATTCCACAATATAAAATATCTTAACCTAGTTACCGCAAAAGAGAATTAACTCTGATTTGTAAAAATAGCTAGATAATAAATATACTTTGCATGAATAAAGCTAAATAAATTATGTATATTTAGTTTGTTTGTCAGTCGCGTGTGAAAGTCTGATATAAAATACAACAATGAATTATTAAATGAAATGAATACAAAACACGCAGACTGAAATAACATTGAGGGTAATTTTTACGAGAAGGAAAAATAAATACAATATGATAATACGCTGAGGATTAGATTCTATGTATTTCGGACTTGGAAAATTAAATCCATTTTTATCATAACGAATTTGAATTACCAATTAGAACTTACCAATTAGAACGAGACAATAAAACAATTTTATAAGTTCCATCACTGATCATGTTCACTGTTTGTGTAAAAATGAAAATATATTTTGAACATTAATAACCTTTTAAGACATCAGACATATTCCGGGTAGTATATTCCTCTGTCCACTATTATCTGACGTTGAGTTGGTAGTGTCACTCAGATAGTAGCTCACAGAGTACCTTGCAGAGTTTAGGGCCAGTGTCAAGGGAATACACCATACTTGAAAATTAATCCGATCGATGGAGGCATTAACAGCGAATCACCCGACATATGGGTTCATCACTTACCTCAATTCCCATTTGAAATATCGTTTAGTAACTGCGCCTCTGCGTACCTTGTTCTTCAAAGGCGTTCAAAATCTCCGGTCGAATACTATTGTAATAAGTTTTGTAATTTCTAATGCGCGCTCGGAAAGTACATTTCCATGGTGCGACGTACATGTGATTGGTGTAATGTGGGAATATATTAGACTCCCGTGCCTA
This sequence comes from Mysoria sejanus stolli, assembly GCA_018245835.1. Taxonomy (NCBI): domain Eukaryota; kingdom Metazoa; phylum Arthropoda; class Insecta; order Lepidoptera; family Hesperiidae; genus Mysarbia; species Mysarbia sejanus. The sequence goes on along the minus strand of DWEJ01002812.1, from coordinate 3,343 downwards.
TATCTTCGGAGATAATCGTTCGGGGAATCCAAATCGCACTGGAACAGGGTCTATGGTTTTGAGCCTTCTCATATCAGATTGAGAAGCATTCGTACTAAAATTATTAAACTACCTCTGCCGTCCTTTTCAGGGATTACAAGTGTGATTTTTTAACGTGAATTTATTAATTAATAATAATAATAAGTTAATTTATGACGTTAATTTTTTTTGCTATCAAATTTAAACCCCACCAATATATTATCTAGCGTTTTCTCTATATATCTATATTATGTGATGCGAATTCTGAATATAACAGTCAAAGTACTAGAAACAAATCTGTAGTATAGTTGCCAGTGTTGCACGTTCACGTGGGCGGCGGGTCGAGCGATGACCTGCCACTCTGAACGGTAGCTCGCAGAGGATTTATGGGATTCCGCGATGAGATAGGAAATGAGAATATTATGAAACTGGCGCGATGCAGCTCGCGGAAATTATGGGATATCAGTCTCGTATAGTTCTAGTATAGTTCAAAATGTAACTTCACGCCTGTAATCCTCGAAGAGGTAGGCAGAGGAATGCAGAATACTCCCACGTTTCACAGGTTACGTTTACGTCCCACTATGGAATAGCTGCTGAGCCTATTGTCATGCATCGGGCACATATCCAGACTCGGAACCACTAGAATTGTAATTTAGATTTTCTAGTAGAAATTTCGTCTAGAAGCATTGTACATATTATTTATGTCATTCACTATGGGATTCTAATTAACCAAATAACAACGCAATTTGAATCAGACACTTGCGACTTGCACTTAGGTCGTAAATGAATCTGTTAATACGACTTTTATGTCATTTATAGGGGTTAAGCTATTTGGGCAGTTATTTCTATATGACCGCTAGACACAAGCGGCGATTGAGTCTCCGTCGCGACCTTGCTGCATTCAACCGAAGCTACAAAGATGCACTTATTATACATAAAAATAACTGTCACGAAATAACATATGTGATTGAAGCAGGTACATTAATTAATCATGCAATATTATTGCTAGTTATGTCAGGAAATGATTGTATCACAAACTTTGCTCTTTAGCCTGCAAAACGTGTCTCATGATACAGCAAGTATTGACTATTATTATTATTTTTGTAATAGGCCATGTCCCAATTTATCAAACGTTTTATTAGCATCCTTTTCTATTTAACAACTTGCAGTAAATTAAAAAAGAAACGACAGTCCCAATTTAATATACGTCAGTATCATTAGCATGGAATTAAGACGTCTTACAGAAACATTTTTTCATATACTTTTAAAGTACATACGATGAGCATCGTGCGCGGCGATGACAGCGCACGATACATTAATGAAGTGTCGAAAGTACGTTAGACTGTGTAATGATGAATTAATGAGGCTGTACGTAGTACCTATCAATTGGAGTAGAGCCTTTTGTTTCGTAGTACACACAATGGGTTGTGGGCGTCCCATTCGTAGGGTCACGATCTATTGCGTTACCCCTATACGTACTTGTTTCCTTGCAACAGATTAGCGATAAACGATATATAAATAAAAAATCAATGTTTAAGTTATAGCCACAAAGATCATCGTATTGAAGTGGGAGACACCCGATTTGGTCCTTTCAGTAAAAGTTTTTTAAACCAAATGCTTACCGCATTCAACCCTTGTGAAGCGGCATTTCCTCTGAAAAGTGACATCTTTGTTAGTTCTATTCGCACTAAAGTTTAGCTAAGTTCTATCGACTAGTGGCATTGCACGTGAAGATTTGAACGTCAATAGAACCAACAGCAAACGGGAACTATTGCAGTTACAAAGTCGGTTGCCCTGTAAAGAACATAAGCAGATGTCTTATATCCTTTTGAGTAGTTAGTAAAAACTATTCTATATCATTGTACAAAAAGAACGTACCTTTAATCCCCGAAGTAGCCTGTAATCCCCGAAGAGGTAGGCAGAGGAATGCGGAACATTTCCACGTTTCACCAGTTACGTTTAGGTTCCACTATGGAATAGCCTATTGCTATACACCGATCACATATGCAGTCTCCGAATCCCACTATTAGAAAATTTAAATTAGAAAAATTTAGTAGTGTCCGACCGGGGAATTCAACCTGGGACCTCCTGATCGGAAGTTGCACTTGCAAGCAACACGACCAGCGAGGCAGTCAAACAAAGGAATATGGTTATCAACCGGTCTTCAGGCGAGCTGTATAGTTCATCGCTTATTCGCGTGTGGTAGAACCACACGCTTAGTGGAGCGTACTATGTTTTGTAACGACTTAATAATATACAGCGTGCGGTTTCCTTAAACGTTGGTGTTATTTTGAGCCGGCTCGTTGGCATTTAAGGGCGTAATTATACGGTTTTGTAGTCTACGATATAATCGTTCCGATGCCGAATTGGTATTACGAGAGTTACAGCAAATGAAACACATAAGCGAAGTGAGAGTTTAAAGAACACATGTAAATTTAAAACAAACAACCATATACGATGTATATACGATCAATGGATGTCATATAAGATCAAGTTATACAAATAACATTGAATAACATGTTTTTGGGTAAGTAAAGCTTTTGTGTAAACTTGTTTTTTTTTTTATTTTTCAACTATTATTTTTCGTATACGTTACCTATGCTACTGCTGCACTGTGCGTAGTATAGTATAAAGTAGCGCCAATGTCAAATGTCAAGTATAAGACTGTCTTGTATAAATCCACCTATCTACATTATCTCTAAATATTGGCCTCGTCCTCATTGTACGATAACTTTATTTCTTCAGCTTTACTATGCAGGCTTACGCTGAAAATAAGAAAAATATTTTGATACATATTACCGCGAATCCAGTTCTTTTGGTGAATGGTTACATAAATAGGTAAGAGAAACTAATTAAACCATTATCATCAAAATAAATTTGTTTGACTGTGTATAAGTAAAAGGAATGTTTAAAGACTTCTTAATATTTATTGTTGAGTAATACCGCAATCTAAAGAATATAAAAGCGCATTTAATACCTTTGGGTATTCTCTTCTGTCTAACACTTTGTGACGCTGAGAGGTATTAATGCGTGCAGGAATTTGTTTTCTTTAACTTTAACATCTTGAATCCATCGAAGAAAATGTACGGAATTTATTTTTCTACGTTACGAGTTGTCCGTAGGTACCGGAAAATTGAAACAATCCGTAAATCTGTAACGGAAGATAAAAGGAATTTATTTCCAATACGAGTCAAAGCCCGGGATAAGAGGACTACGCACGCTTCGTTTTCCACAGCAGCTTCGCCGCAAGTAAGGTCTGCGTATAATATAACTTAACTATCGCATTTCTTTCTCTATTCAAGTTTACCACAGTACAGTTAATTAT
>DWEJ01002811.1:0-11049 GCA_018245835.1 Mysoria sejanus stolli | reverse complement strand
TTCTAGTGCAAATTTTGCGGATGTTTTAGGTAAATTGACTGAAATATGTACCTATAACGATTATTATTGAAAAATCTTGTCTGCTGGGAGCTTTATTCGCGTGCGCCGCGTAAACTAACAGAGATACACTAAAGTAATGTATTAGAGAAATATAGATTTCGAGTACAAATATACTACAAAAAGTTCGCAATAGCATGTTTCTATCTCTTATGGTTAACTCACAATAAATACTTTTCAATCACAACACAACTTGGCGGACAAATTTGAATGGCTGTAACTGTAATGTAACTTAGAAGATAGTTTGCTTTATGTAGAACAGGTCTCTAAGGACATAGATATTTGACCAGTCAGTCAGTCAGTCGGGTGGTGCTCTCTACCTATCTACCTACCTACCTGCCTACCTACCTGGAGTGATGGTATCCAGATAACAAAAACTTAAACTAAGTACTTGTATCACGATACTAACAATATGATAATCAAACATGTGGTAAAATCGTGATATTATGTTCTTCCGGTGTTGAATAAGTATTGAAACATTTAACTTGAAATCAGTCAACGAAGTTTGAAACGACAGACGTATTAATTCTACCCTTCAAATGGACCGACAGAGAGACAAATCTATTTATATTTTTAGTGACAACAGACGGGGTGTGATTCACCCTCATTCAAAATGTTGTCATTAAGTATTATGCAAATTTACTTTGAAAGTATAATTTTGCTAATTGTTATTTTCGCTTTCAGCTATTTGTGATGTCTTAAGAGGTATTGAAATAATGCTTTAGATCTATGATCTGGTATTAAGGGCTTAAAATGTTACTGTTATTCGGAAGGACGCTGCAGGCTATTTCATCAAAGCTCTGGAGATCGTTTAATACGAGAAATGATTTTTAATACTTTAAAAAAACAGCTTTATATTTGTACCTATCAGTTAAAAAGTTTGTAAAATGTTATAACTACTTATTCATGCTGTTTTATGTTCAGTTAAATTATTATTTATTCAAAAAAATTACCGAAATTCCGAGTGTTATTCAGTCATTAATTATAACATGCTTAGTTAAAAAATATTTATTTTCATGCTTTCTTTTAATATTTTTTTATACTTTTTATAAAATTCACCTTAATTATTTGTGCTTAATGACTTGTGAAAGTATCGGGCTTCTTTCTGTGCTAGCCAATAATCCCTATAATGTTATGTTCCAGTTTATGAGCTAATTTAGTCCAATATTAGGAAATCGCCATCGCGAATGGCTTTACTCCTAAGTCTAACACAAAAAGAAAATATCATTAAACAGTAAACATTTATTGTCCTAGGGTTCAATGACTAGTACCTTAATATGGGAAAAGTAAACATTTGGTGCAGACAGCATATGGGTAAAAAAATAATAATCACGCCTGTAATTCCCCTAGAGATAGGCAAACGCGTGTGCTCCTACGTTTCACCAGTAACATGTACGTCCCAGTACGAATAGATGGTGGGCTATGTACATAAAATTTAGATCATCACAATTAAGCCAGCAAGCTAAGGGATGATACGCCTACCTAGTTCAAAGTACTTCCCTAAGACAGTTACTAACGAATTCATTCATAAATCGCCTGCTACCCCATAGCTTTATTTAATGATGGCACCCTGTCAGCTCCTCCCAAGAAGTTATTTGTCCTCGAGAACTAATTAGTTTTGTCATCATACATAACTCATTCTTTTTCACAGAGCAATCAATAAGTAGAGATATATCTATATCTGCTTATCATTTTTGCGCGTGTATTGATTTTAATAATGATATTTTAAGAATACCTATGTTTTTTAATTTAACTCCTTGTCAACTTCATATAAATATAAGCTGTTTAACGCAAAAAAAAGTTCAATTTTGTACGTTTTTAAGAACCATTCGGAATTTATCCTTGTTGGTTTTCAATGCAATTGTAACAGTAAAACAAAACCATACCAAAGGTACATATTTACTTGGTAACAAAAACGTAACATCACGCGGATAATCCAAGAAGAGGTAGGCAGACAGGCAGAATGTAGTACACTGCCACGTTTCACCATTTACTTTCACGTATACTTTTGGCGCTATAATATATGGATATTTTCATGTGATCATATTTCCATAAATATATTCGAGCAATCGCCAATTAACATATCAGAATAATACCATGTCACTATTGTCATTGAATTTCCCGTTAAATAAATAATCTGTACGCGCATTGTCACGTGTGGAACATCACACGGTACATTTAATTCCACGGCTTCGGACCCGAGCCTAAACAAAGACGTGTAAATTAAGACCTTTGGATACCGAAAATGTGTATACATGGTTAATTAATTGCTTTTGATTACCGCACGGGTGGTCAGAAAGTAATAATAACAATTTAATTATATAAAAATAATATATTGGTATAGTAAATTATCCAATAACGTGTATGAAAACAGTAATAATTACGTGATATCTCGCCTTTAATAGTGTAAGAGATAGGCAGAGGAATGCAGAACGCTCCCATGTTTCAACGGTTACGTTAACATCCCACTATGGATTAGGTGGTGAGCCTATTGCCATACATCAGGCACATATCCAAACTCCGAACCATAACTAGAAAATCTAAATTAGAAAAATTTTAATAGTGCCCGACCTGGGATTTGATTTATACAGTTATTATATTTAGTTTTATAAACGGCATGAGACGTGTTCCATAGTAGTGATAGTGTCAATATTTAATTAAATAGAACACTAACGGTAAAATATTGCAAACTCAGGTTTTGCGCAAAAATAGGGCACATGAGCCAAATAAAAATTGACACCCTGGGCAAAATTGGTGTGCAAGATAGTGAAAACTTGATTAATTAGATTTAACATATGTACCTACCGTTATTTATCCACATTATCTCTTCTCAATAATAAGTTTAATGTCTTACGGACAACGAAGACACAAAATTTGAACGAAACGATCCACGACTCAAGAAGATTTGCATGCTAATACAACTGAAGCGGACTCATTCAAGCTGTCATATCCTCGTGACAATTCAGCTCTGTCGTCCACAATTTTATGATCAGGGTGTTTAACACAAAATCTGAGCTGCAAATTGCAAGATTTATCAGATCTCATCTGCAGCGGCGGCTTACGAATGCCCTCATCTGGTTTACGAGCCGATCGCGGATTTAAGCCACGTTTTATAGTTCGTTCCGTTTTACGAGCTCTGATTAGTTGGCTCATTTGATTCGGTGGCTAAATTAAAACTGACAAGTCTCCGTGGCATATTGTATTACATATATGGTTTCTATATTAGCATCGTTAAATATAACTGTAATAGTTCTATACGGTATTTTTGTTTAAATTTTTTTAAGCATTTTGGATTTCATGGTGTCCTGGAATACATTTTGTTTAGGTATATAGCAATGTGTACTGGTTTATTAGGTTGTATTTCAGAAAATATTGGCACAGAATATTGAATAAATAAGAAAATTATGTAACAAACACAACACAAATATTAATTTAATATATCTATGTTTTATATAGCGCTAACAAAAATAATAATGCTAGACACAGCAAATAACAATTTTCTTGTAGTAGGCATTTCGAACTCGTAAAAGAAAAACTCTTTGCCTGACTTAGAAGAGTAAACGAAATACTTCATTGGTATATATACTTGTGAAGGAATCGAACCCAAAAGACTCCGACCTGAGATGACGGTCGTTGTGCTACGCAATAACAATTAGGAGGGCAGATTACCTGTTATACGCACGTAACCGTTGCCTACATGTAGAGGTCAATAAAGAGAACTTCAAATTACGCTCACTCGTAAATCCTGCCTTGATGAATTTCATGCAAATGCTCGCGACTATAAAATTTGTAATGCGTCATCCCATAGGGCGCGTTCACCGTACGGTCCGTAGGTCGTTTGATCTCCACTGCAGTACGATTTTAATGTAACTGCTCATTTCAAACGTTTCATCATTTTATACGTGTTCAGCGTTTTTACAACTAGTTAGCACGTCTGTATGAATGAACGTTCCAAATTTGGACATTAAAGTTTTGTTAGCAAATGTTCTTAAATAAACATTTGTCTTAACAACACAGTTGTACACTTTTTTTGTTTCTAATACATTATTTTTCTTTATTACCTCTGACTGACTGATTGACTGAAGTTATAAATCGTACAAAATATTAATTGAATTTATTTTTTTTTACTATTTAATACATAAATTTTTTATGTATACATAAGGGTATAAATAATGTAATATTATATATAACACATAATTTAGTGAATATGGGATGAAATGTGATAATATGGCTTTGATGAAATCTATTAAAATCAAATTTGTTAATCAAATTAACAAGATGAATGTACGGAAACAATGTAATTACAGTCTTGTTAGCTACAAGGTTTTAAACTGAAACCAACATTAATATATATCTTATCTGACTAGCAAAATCAGCGATAAATTGGAATTTCACAAGAATACATTTGTCACCGTATCCACTCAATTTGAAGTCTTATTACCAAGCCATAAGGATTATACAGGTGTGTGAAAAAAATGGTTTCCATGTCACATCCACAAGGACGTAGTGTGTCAAATACCAGGATTAGAGGGCAAAATGCATTAGGCTGTAACTTTTACGAGTATGCAAATGTAATGAGAAATTGGACAGTAAAACGTAAGCTACGCATGTTCCAAGATTGGAGCTGTCTGCGAACATTGTAGTTGGTGGAATCTCCTGTTTGGAATGAATTATGACGCGCCATGTTTTATACAGACAATTTTCAAGTGTTGCAGCGTAATGGGTTGTGGGTTTTAGTAGAGTTTTCGGTAAACGAAGAGGACAAATAATTTTTAAATTTATTGAGAAGAATGTGATTAAAGATGGCTGACATATTTTTAAGATCTACTAGGTATATGTTGATACGAGTATACTGACTGCGTTTTTATAATTACTTGTATGATTTATTTATTTACTTTTTATCTTTTATTTTAATTTAGATATTTTTAATTTATATATTCTAGTAGTGGCTCGGAGTCTAGACATATGCTCGGGGTATGGCAATAGTCTCACCACATATTCTATAGTAGTATGTCAACGTAACGTGAAACTTGGGAATGTACATATATGCTACAGTTTTAAATTTTAAATGGGCAGATACCCCAAGAAAGAAGTTTCAGTTTAGCGTTTATATAGTACATTACGACATAAACAAACAGAATTGATTGTTTCAGGTGATCCCTGAAGCTTGGGTATTATTTTAGAAATTTGCCGCTAACATCCGCTATATCTGTTAAAGTTTATTAAGAGCTGAACACATTCGTTGCATAACTTTACTGTGTAATAATGTAACTGTATATTAATGACAATAAAAAGATATATTTAGCTGTTTATATGTCTCCTTTTATCACATAAATATGTGCAAAATTCAAATCAAATTGCGTGGCTAAGACGAAAGTAGCGATCAAACACGTGCGTTACATTTCGTCCGTGACAACCATATATTTAACACGTGTCAATACAATAGGAGCAACATTGAAAAATCAAAGCCAATGGCACGAAACGAATAGCTTTATTGAACACTTAACGTATTATTACACTTATGGCCAACGCCCACGACCACACAAATTAACTGTCACTGTATAATTAAAAAAAATCGAATTCATCCAAACCTATCATCAAGTGTACATTGAAAATAATCACGGAAATTTTGCCTTGTCTATCTATACTCAGTATTAAGTATAAAAGGACTATATTTCTGTGGCAATATAAATAGTGCCTACATGTTTATATAATTCACAAATCAAGTACTGTAAGTATACTTGTTGCTTAACCATTATACAATCTACGTCTTTATTGCGTTAGAATTAATTGGCAAATTCGAATGACGACGTCATTTCACAGTTGAATGATATAAAGTTGCTGTACAATACAAAAGTGTAAGCTCAGGTGCGTAACGAACTAATTAATTCGAATGCCCGCATTTGATTACACAAATCAAATAGTTTATTGTGTTGATGTGGGGTGGAATGAGAAATCGCTAAGAAATTTCGTTTGTCACGTTCCGGGCGTGTTTCCGGTGCTTTTTGTACGCGATGCCTCATTACAGATTGTAGTGTTAAGAATTATAAAGTTATAGACTGGAACATCATTAAATGTTGCACTCAGTTCCCTATTTTAGCATACAACACCAATCATGCAACATCTTAATATATGGTCACTAGAAATAAAATAACAAGAAATTATTTTATTACATATTTTCGTTTGCTCTGTGGCTTTAGATTTTAATGAATAATCGGTTCAGTGTACTCCACCTAACTCTTTTCAGCGACTAAAGAATATAAGGAAGTTTTGTCAAACTAAGTGTCATCGTTAATAAATAATTCTTCGCGTTTTTAAGTCTGTGGCCAATATTCCGGCGCGGGCACAGGTGTCGTAGTTTCACACGCGTTCGGACACCGGCTTTATGATGGCTCGTTTGTTATTGTGTCCAATAATTGTTACGTGTCTGCGCAGTGGGTGATGACCGCGTAGGGCTCTGTTTATTTGTTTTTTCTTCCGTTCGCGTATCATATTCTTTTATTGAATTTTTTTTAATTAAATTAATAAAGAACACCTTAGTTGTCGTTTTACAGGATCGTTGTCGTGAAACGGAAAATTTTACCTTCATTTGTGCGTTGTGTATTGTGAGAGAAAACATTTTAATTCAAAAGTATTCGGATAACTTTGGAAATTTTTATGATGTTTTAATAACTTTTACCTACTGTAAATTTCTGTAACTTGTTTTTCTATACTTTATTATTGTTATTATCATCATAATTTTTATTGTTATATTATTTGTCAAGGGTCGCCTCTCTTCCTCTGGTTTTGTATGTGACCATTACAAACGGTGCGCCATTAGATGACGAATAAATGGGCCAGGTTTCAATCATAACACCACGCCTTTAATCCGCGAAGTGGTAGACAAAACAGTGTATTACACTCATTCCTTGCTCACCAGTTACGTTTACGCCCCAAAATGGAATAGATTATGAATCTATTAATACACACAGGGGATAAAATACAGACCCCGAACCAGCACTTGAAATTTTGTGCAGAAAATCTAAGAAAGTAAAATCTAATAGACGCGACCCAGGAATCGAACCCAGGATCTTTTTGTCAGCACTCGAGTTTGCAACTTAAATAATTAAGCCAGGTTTAAGTCATAAAAATAATCATAAAAAAAATATTCGCTGCTCACATACACACGCTTGCATACACAACCTCGTACTTGCAGACGCACGCTCGTAAACACACGCTCGCACACGCGTACTCATACACACATTTCTAATTTATTATGAATTTTATAATGTTTCAAATAACTAGTAGTGTAATCCGTTTCGGCCTTATTATTTTTTATATATTTTATGTAAAAATAATTTATCACGCTGTTGGATTAACAAATGAATAAATAAATAAATAAATAAACAATAAGTTTACAAGAAACAAGATCTCTCATCGCGTTACATCTACATAGGTATACACAAATCAACAGGATTTTCATCAAATAGTTCCATAAAACGGTTTTGATAGCACCAACTGTAGTTTTCCCATCCGTGCCATCAAAAGGACAGTGATTCATCAATTTATCGCATTTAAACCAATTACACCGTGGGAATGCACGCTATTATCGTGTATAACGTTTTGCGGTTTATATTTTGTTTTAGGCTATATTTTTTTGTAACAAATTAAGGGCTGTTAAATAAGGGCGTGACCTTTATTACGGATGAGGGCTTGATGGGAATGTAATGGGTATGATGTAATTCTTATTATTTCACCGTTACGTCTACGTCCCAATATGGAAATGCTAGGAAAATATTGACATACACCGGGCACGAATCCAGATTCTGGACCACTACCAGTCTTTCGAACAAATTCGATAGTAACATATTATTCGAATGTTGTTATTATATCATCACGGTAATTTGCTTTCGTGTTTCGCAGAGAAGACCGAGTACCAAGTATCTTTACAAACTGAGAGGCTTTCTTCTGTATTCAACATTCTACACACTATACGGAAGTTTATTATTAGGATGTACCCAAACTATGCTCATATAACCGTGACTTGAGGAAATGACGGTGCAACACTCAATATTAATGATGTATGCAATTTGAAACAATTTGATTATTGTTCAACCAAAAAGTCTGTTCGTATACATTATAATATTTCACTTACAATACAAGTGCCGCTCAATTAATGGAGTGATGCGAAGTGTCCCTAAATATATTTTAGGATTCCAGTTTAAATTAAAGCTGAGTTTATTTATGCAGGTGGTAAAGGAGACCAAATGAATTAAATATTTGAGATAGAGAAAGAGAATGATCTATTTAAAAGGCAAGTTACGTCTGTATGGATAAATATCTTGGCGATTGGTACTCTCTGCTGACCACGTAAAGAATTTGGTAGGGGATACAAGTATTATTAGATTAACACTAATGGGCAAAGAGCTTATGTACTAGCCGCTCAGATCGTCATAAGGACATTAAAATAATAAAAATTTCCGATGCCTTCATTATAATGAAAAATATCCTTCCATATGTATAGCATATAGAATCGCGGTATCGTTTATTATAGTCACTGGATCCTCGCCTAAGCATCAAGAGAGCTTGTGTTATGGTAAACAGGCCGCTGATAAGTTACATATATAACATATTCATAGATATTTTACACCCAGACTGAAGAAATATTTATGCTTATCACAGAAATATTTATTCTGAACGGGAATAGAACCCATGACCCTCGGCGAAACAGATTCAGTAGCTAGTGCAGTAAAAATGATTAATAGAATTAATATTCAGTCTCCATACATGGCCGCTCGTTACAGTAACTTATAACTCAGCCTTATTTTAGGACGTCTTCATTATAATCGAAGTACGTAATTACGAGAAAATAAACAAACAGATAATATGTATACAGAATTTACGATTCCACCAAACAATAAATGACAAAATCAGTTCCCTTTTCTGAAAAAAAAACATTCATAACAAAATTCCGTATCATTACGTTTCATAAATGGAAATCGTTACTTCTAACCTGTTAAATTGAAATAAAAAATGTTGCCATCAAATCCGGCGCCCCAGCGACACGGCCTAATTAAATTAATTGTTGCAGTCGCGATACAAACGACGAGCTATGAAACGAAAAAACGTAGATTTTCACTGATAAAAGCAATAATAAAACACTTCCCCACACGCGCGGGCTTGCTACGACGAATTTTAGCGTTCGTTGTAACGTTTTTGTATTTTTTACAATAGTTATAATGTCTCTATTTACTTACAACTTCTATAATTATAGATACTAATGTATATTGTATTGTTTATTCTATAATAATACTAATGTACATATATGTCAAGTTTTATGTGTAATAGCAGATGTTCTTGTATGTTATGTTAAGTTTTTGTGTTATGTTAAGATGTTGTGTTAAGTTTATAATTTTTATTACACAAATATGATATTATGGTGTCTATTATTTATGTATGTTTCTCATTATCTTATTTTTATTAATGTTAGTTTTCGTTCCCAACATTGCTCAAAGAAATTTCTTCAAGACATAGTGACAATAAATATTTCTTCAAGACATAAATAGTTTAGATTTTCTAGTAGTGGTTCAGAGTCTGGATATCTGGCCGATGCATGGCAATAGGCTCACCACCTATTCCATAGTGGGACGTAAACGTAACCGGTGAATCGTGGAAATGTTCTGCATTCGTCTGCTTACCCCTTCGGGAATTACAGGCAGGAAGTTAAGTACGTACGTATTCAATATCAACCTTATCCTGTGGAAACCATACCGTATCCAAAGCCATCCAAAGCCGATAACTTTTAGTACACAAACGGATATTTTAACAAGCGCAATACACATTTTGCATGATGCACTAATGATGATGACTCATAAGCCTCAAAACTCTACTACAAAATCTGTTAACTGTTACAGAGTGAACACTGTAAAAATCAAAGCTTTCTCTTTATAAACCTAACAACAACAACACAAACTAACAACAAATTGAACTCTATAATGATCTTCTTCGTCGAGTCGATAGCTAATCGTACTTTAAATAGTACGTATAACGCGGTACTTACGAGTACTATATTCTATGTACTATAAAAAACTTAAACATATATAAATAAATAAAGTAAATAAAAGCTTAAAAGCAAATCTTTATATTTGTGTGATGATAGAATTGACACTAGAACTTGCTACATTTCACGTTCGCTGCAGTTCGCTGTAAGGAGCGCGGGCGCGACCCGCATGATCCGGCGCGTCGGTGACCATCAGCTCGCCGCTGCGCACGTGTAGATGCTATCACTGCGAGCAGCTAATGAGCGGATGTTTTGCTTTCCTTTCGTACTAATATGTAATAATGGTATTGAATATCTGGGCGTCCAGGATATACAGTGTGTATAGTGTATACCTTCATACGACAAATAATTTAACACAAGTCCTACTCCTTCCTTATAACTTGTTGCAATAAAAAAACACTTACTTTTACACTTACTTAAGGAGTAGGACATGTGGTTAAATTATTTATCGTATGAAGGTATACACACTGTATATGTTCGATAATGGACCGTAAACGTAACTGGCGAAATGTGGGTGCGTACTACACTCCTCTGTCTGCCTCTTCGGGAGTACAGGCGTGATGTTATGTATATACCCATTATGTCTGCTTCGTTTGTCAAGATGTTGTAGGCGCGACTGTTGCTCGAGAAATTTTTGTTTCGAATTCAGGTCGAGTACTATTGAATCTGTGTTTGAAAACACACAGATTTTCAAGATGAAATATCTAGTAGTTTCTCGGAGTCTGCATCAGAATACGGTGTATATCAATAGGCTCACTCCTTATTCTGTCATCATCATCATCATCATCATCATCGTCGTCAGCCTCTTAATGTCCACTGCTGGACTTAGGCCACCCTTAATTGGCGCCACTTCATTCCTCCCTCCAGGCTTTCCGATTCCAGCAGCTTCCCGCTGTCTTGTTCAGGTCGTCGGACCACCTGGTAGCAGGGCGACCTACGCTCCTCTTACGGAG
>DWEJ01002810.1:0-11050 GCA_018245835.1 Mysoria sejanus stolli | reverse complement strand
TCACCCCCTGATAGTTATTTTGGAAATATATTTCATGTACAGAATTGACCTCTCTACAGATTTATTATAAGTATAGAAGATAAACTGAAGACCAATGTTTAGTGTCATTTATAATCATTAATTCATGCGGTGTGTGGTAAATACATAAATCTATTTGTATGGCTTTCATACGTTTTTTTAAAAAAGGGCATCGAATTCCCTATTGATATTGTAAAATATTTTTCATCGGGCTAAATGAAACATAAAGAACGCCAACATGAGAGATTATTTTTTATGAATATTTTGTTTTGTTGATTAATAACAAATTAATCTGTTATTATTTTATTGCATTGAACTAAACAACTTGAGAATACTTCTGTACACGATATAAAAGTAGGTACAAAAATCTATATGCATATATGCACATATGATCATAATATGGTATTATATTCAGTCCTAGCTAAGTAATATTGCATCAAATACCAGATTTTTTTGCTAAGAATAAACATAATATTTATGACTGTTGACCGTAAAGACCGAACCATACATGACTCAGTTTAATAAATTGAGAACATATATTTGTATACAGTTGTTCATATTTTCGTATGACATTGTGAAATATTCTGCTTGATTAAAACATAAAAGTACATTTTATTTTTATTTTGCGATAACTCATATTGGGTTCATTAGCTAATTAATTTTCTGGAGCAGATGTTCCTAATGATCAGATATTATTGATAAATGTTTTTTAAAATATATACCTACCTACCATCATATCCTAATTCAAACTTTTTTAAAACATGTACCTCTACTTACGACGAGTATCCATTGAAGAATCGATGGACCGCGAATAGGAAGGAGCCAATTAAAATGATAGTATATTTTATGGGAATAACTCCTGAGGGGAAGCCTGCTATAGGCTGATGATGATGATGACTAAACCAACAGCTTTTACACAACCTGTATAAACAGTAAACTCATAATTAATCTATATTATCTTGCGCAACACCATGAATTTAACTACTAATAAATATATTAAATAATATATAAGTAAACTAAAAAAGTTGAGGTACCTACTAGGTATAGGAATTCGCAATCTTTCAGACGCGGTATCCTTGAAGTTGTCGAGGCACGCGGACGGTTCATGCAAAATGTATGCGAGCGGCGGTTCCGTGAAATTTGTATCAGAGGGGGAATAGTTTGCGTGTCCCTTCTCGAGTTTCATATTTTTCATGAATTTATATCGAAAAGAATCTCTATTTCGTCCCCGAGTAGGACAACAACAAAATTTGGGTATATTTATATTCCTTGTTTGCTTATGCCGCGTAATAAGAAAACTTGTTTGGTGTTTTGTACGAGTATAGTGTGCGGAGTCGAGGTAAATAGAGCCACGAAACATAAATGTTCCCAAAAATTAATTGACCGCGAACAAACTATTTTGTTTCTTAACGAGTCTCATTTTTAGTTATGAACAATATTTGTATAGATTTTTATTAATTGCATAAATTAAGTAATTATGAAATTCGCAATTCTTTTGTATTTTTGCTAATTAGGTATCATTTTCGGCGCCTTATTTAAAATTCGCATAAGATGTACACAAAATAAATACAACGGTATTGAAAAAAATCAAGGTAGATAGGTAGGTATGTCGTATGCAGCACTTAAAAAGCGAAAGTTAAAATTTGTAAGAACAAAAAAATTACCATTTACAACAGTGGTACCAATTTGTTAACAAAAGTCAGTAGCAAAATGAGATATTAAAAAATATTCCATTGTTCATATTTGAAGAAAGGCTTTACCTGGTTGCTATGAATACCGGTAGCACGATATTTTATTATGGAATCAGAAATGTTTGTTCTCGAAAGTGAAATTTAATATTTTATCGGTGTCCAATATGCTTTGTTAGCGTCGCTCAACAACGTTATCCTTTGTATAAACTTATTATTCAACTTGGAAAATATAGTATTTTAATGTTCAATCATTATAATAACAATAATTTACCTACTAGATTTCGGATAAAATGTAATTCTAGAAATTTGTTTTGAATATATTTTGTTATTCTATTCGTTTACGACACATTATAACTTTTATGAATATACAAATAGATATATAATATTTTAATTACATACACTTCAGTCAATTAAAACCTTAACATACATAGGTATCTCCACCATGTAGATATCAGAGAAATAAATTCCTCATTCGTATTACGTTGCACGATAAAAACCAGTTGCTCGAGAAGAAATCCTTTCTAACGTTAGATATCCATTTCCATTCCTCGTCCGTACATTATTTAACGTTTCAGTTTTATCTCACTTCACCTTTCAGCGAACTCTTAATGTCAGTTCACGCGCTCACACAAGCTGTCGGCACTCATCGACATGTTCAAACAGCTTTAGGTAGAATGGATTGTGGAAGGAATTTTCGATTCTCTTTCCTAACTAAAAGGAGTAGCAAGAGAAATTTCTAGAATATTCGTCCAATTAATTTACGGATAATATAATGTCATTACATGGTAGCTTCGGATTATACTAAACACCTATACTTGTGTATATAATTATATGCATTATTATACATTTCGTCACATCACGAGTGAGTTAACGTCTTAAAGTATGATAATTATGTGCCGGCTTAACTCACGTGTTTTTTTGGGTTAGTTTGAGTGGTTTCAAAACTGTCGAAGCTCTTACTTTATGAGTTCCGTCGGTCGTGACGGAGACTATATTCCTGACAATAGTATAGTAATATAAAATTAATGATAAAATAATATATAATTTTTCACTAACCTATCTTTATCCATACTTCTTGTGAATTCCTTAACCCTTTAAGAAATCCTCGTTCGTACAGTTTCCGTTATTATAATTATTTCATAACATTGAATAACTAATACAGTAGTAAACGTTATTAGGCCTGTACAAGTTGTTGCCCTAGATAAGACAGTACAGTATTTAGTATGTATCGCAATGTATGGAGACTAAATATAAAAACGCCGGCGACCGATCGCTTCAGTTTATCAGTCTAGAAATGGAACAAGTGATTAAGTCGGACGTAAAGTACACTTGCCACAAGCCATGTTAGCAGACCGCTCGTAGTGGGTACACTTAACCAACCACAATTACAGTTTCCACGTTAGCGAGCAGATAAGCGTAAAGCTCGCTAGTCTGCAGGTGAATGCAAATACCTACGTCCACGAAACCTCCGAGAGCTGTTTAGATAAAAGCCCCTTTGTTTTGTCTGCATCCCTTGGCGCAGAATAATAAAATACCTAGCTAACTTTAACGTTGAACTTAACAGTAGTTTTATTCGTACAAGTATTATTATCGTTCATGCCTTCAGTTCCCTTTATTGGTTCAGTCATAAATGTCTTTATTTTTTAATTCCATAATATTTGTGACGTACGTACATTAATAATATGTATGTTAAAATGTTCGATTATTTGAGTATTACGGAAACTAAAATGAAAGTAGGTAACTGATATAGTTCTTAGTAATTTTCTATATACAAAACTGTTGTATTGATAGATAATTCTAAAAGAATGTCGCGCGGGGCGTCGCGTTGTCTGACGTATTATGTAAATGTGTCGTTTTAATCTTCACCAAGACAATCTGAGCAGCCGTAGCGGCTGATAGGCTTGACAACGTGATGCAAGTCACGGATGGCTCCAATATCTACATGTAAATTAGAAAAATTTGTAAATACAATTGTGGGAACGACTAGAAGGCAATTCCTTTGGTACTGCTGCGATGTGCTCTGAAACAGAAAGATTGATTTTATTAACATGTTTGCTGTATCTCCTATATCCTTCCATTTCTTCCGAGGGTTGTTTATCTTGAACGCGATCCAATAAATTACACCCGGATTAGTCGTATATAATAATTTTGCACGAACATCCTCAATCTCTTTATCAATGTCATGGGTTTTCTTCCTGATCCAATCATGTTTAATATTGTGTCTGGTTTCGTATTTCGTCAGTTATTACTGTTTCTATATTGTTCTTTTTTATATACATAGCTTGACTCATTCAATATATGAGGTAGCTTATAAGCTTTTTGTTTTAATATGTTATGTGATAGAGTTTTTAGTGTTCTACGTCTGTACTTTTCTAATAATAAAGTTATTCTGCACGTGATTTCATACCGCGTGCGAAGGACAATATCGCGCTAAGGACACGAGAACACGTGTCGATAATTTCTAATTTTATGTGTCCCATTCGATGTTAGCACAATCTGATGTATCTGGAACATAAAAATTGAAAATTGTTAATAAATTGTTCTTTTTCACTTATTATTATTATTAATGGTAAATCATATTTTTAATAAACATTTTCTTGTGTGGAGATTATTCATATATTCCCATTCAGATTTATATGTATGAGACATATGATACCAAGATATATGATAGCAGTATATCACTCGCAAATATGCAGATAGCTTAATCCATTAAACGTGATCGACATCCAAATAAGTCGGGGGATGTGTTCACCAAGATATAAGATTTATTTTTTTCAATAAACTCAAGACATACCAATGTTTTACAGCCAAACTAGATGCGAGACAAAATGTATTTTCTCTAGTACTTACTTATTATCTATATATATATATGGCTACAACAGCGAAAAGTGAAATGCGTTAAAGTCAATATATATGTTAATTTAACTGCAGTTACTCTTATAAATTACAATATTCCAGAGGAACGATGTAATAACAAAGATCATGAGATTTTTCGCCTTCATCATCTTGACTTTAATTAGCTCGGGTATAAAAGTTAAAGGATATCTGAAATGTTGGCACTTACATAGGAACAAACATTTTAGAAGGAAATAAATTTGAAAAATAGGTTTTACTGACAGTTAAAAAATCAACACTTACATCATATTGTAAGTAAATAGATTATCTATTTTATTACCACAATGAGAGCAAAACAAAGCGATGTAGAATTCAGTGGCTGCTAGGGAAATTTGTTATGAATAATTTTAATATACGTAAAAGACATAACAAGGCAGGTTTTAAGCGTTTCGAAACCTATTAACTTTAGATAGCAAGTGACCTCGTTTCCACTTGGAGGCTTCAGAGTCTAATTCGCAGGGCGCCGAGCGTTATACACGGGCGGATAGGGAAAGATCCCTATACGATTGCCTGGTTCTAGCGAGTTGATTGGCATATTTAAACACCAGTCGGATCAGATCTTAGAGTTAGCAAAATAATTGTAATAATCAATAATACCAAGTAATTATTTACATAGTACTATCTTAGTATTTAAAACGATTATTTCATTAGTTGCATAGACTATTATCAATGCTATTAAAATGGAAATTCTTTATAATATCGACTAGAGCTTAGCGCGTTTTATAGGTAATTACATTGTTGTACCATGAAAATAATATCGTGCAAGTTTTCTGCATAAATTCAATCGCACGATATTGTGATTATCATTATATCATCACATTTAGTTCCTAGCGGGGTAGACAGAGAGCGTCGATTACCTAATATTTATATCCTTTCTGAGTCTTGATTCTCATACAATCATCACACTCATACATTCGCCGGTCTGCGCGACCCAAAGAGCGGACCTAACGCGAAATTAGAAGGGAAATAGGACGAGATAATTACCACCCCACGCTTCCGCCGGCCGTCGTTGCACGGTTTAATCTGTTTAAACTTTTATTTACTCCGCTTACGCAGAATTGAGGCGATTAGCGCAGCGCCGGGAGCAAAGTTTGTGTCGAGATGCTACATTATTGAAATTCTCTTCTTATCGCCGCTGTGGAAAGAAATTTTTTGTAAAATGAAACGAGCCAGTATGTGTTCGAAATGAAATATTTGATAGGCATGTTTGACTTAATTCCATAATTTATTTGGGTATAAATATATATAATTCTCTGGATAATTTTATACCAAAACTTAATAATAGATACTCGAGTTTTTCACATCAATATTTTTCCCGGGGGAAGTAGAGCTTATTTTATCCAACTTTGTAATAAGTTTCCCTTTATTAGTAATATTTATATGTACTCGTATATATACATATATGTATGAATTTGTTTTATTACATAACTAATAAGTATAAGGCAAGCATGACTTATCTGCAGTATTAATATTATTCATTTGGGTATAAATATGTAGACAATATATAATATTTATTTTCCATTAAAAATCAAATATTATATACCTAAGCAAGTTAACAGTTTATTGCAGTTTAATGCAAGGTTAGGGTTAGTACAAATTTAGTGACTTAGGTACAATGATTATGATATAGGTATCTAGGTATTCCATACAATATCTATAGGTATCTACTAATTTCTCAATTCCTATAAATAGTTTCCTTTAAATGAATGAAATCATTACATCTTTAAGAAGAAGTCTTGTATGTTTAAATAGAGACGGACCGTGTTACAGCATCCGAAACATTTCAGACGTCTCAGCTTCAGTTCAGTAGCTAGCCGCCTGAAAACTAAAGTAGGTAGGTACTTCAACCTTTTTGGATTAATACCAAGATTTCTACGAGACAAATTTAAGACTAAAAAAGCATCGGACTTTTGTATAATCACGCGGGGTTGCTTACGGGTTAGACAAAGATAAAGTAAAGACAAATATCTCTAACAGTAGAGACCCGCAGTGCTTTTATATTCGGAGACTTCTCACCCAACGTATCTGGCGTATTAAAACACGATAAGTGTGATAAAGATACATTGGGAATAATATAAAAATTATGATATTGAAAATGAATTCACCGCTGAAGAAAACTGCAAATAAATTAGTGTTACTCATTCGGTTTGTATAGTTTCATAACGATTACGTGTTAACATGTTTCAAGTATGTCTATATAAATAATTGTTCTGTTCTATTTTATACACTCACAGTTTTAATAGGTCCGACATTCAAATAGTTGTAAATGTAATGGTCACGCAGTCGGATCAAATTAAGGTACATAATTACGTCGTTAAATGATATTATTTCGGGTGAAACATAGCGTATGTTAGCGTACCTAACTATTGTTTTGCCTCACAGCTACACGCTTGATAAATTTTATAACACTTTTAAAGTGAGTCTTTTATGATGTTCGTTAGTTACGTTTCTGTTAAATATAAAATATATCGTGATTTATAAAACAATTATAATACCGTAAGAAAATTTTATGGCAATAATAATATTATAAAATTTAAAATTTATAAATGCTATATTTTAAAAATGGCGAGTGCCGTGACTTTTATCAAGCCCATAATTATGTTAATTAGGTATAAGTTATTGGCTAATATTATTTACTTTGCAATATGAAATTAAATTAAGAACCATCTTATATATTTTTTATATTTAAACTCTAAAACATTTACATGCAAATAGGTATCGTAGTTTATTGTATATAAAACTAATGTTACCTTAATTATACCAATTACAAACAATTTCCTTTTGTAATTTCAACCTTCGCTTCCAAAAACGTCTCGCGTTCGTTTATCAAATGCACTTGCAACCGGTCGGCCATGTTACCGACCTTTCTATATCCAAACACGTTTGCGTCCATCGTATACCTGTCTCACTCTTACCCATACGAATCTGTATGTGGTTATCTCTTGCAGACGAACCCTCTGCACCCAATTAGAACAATACGCATGCGCTCCGCATCAATGTCAAATCAATCCCCTTGTACGTTGATGCAACTTGCTGGAACTAATGTACAACAAAGTTTTTATTCGTAATACAAGTATGAATTGTGTTTGTTCATTATACGTTTTTTAATAAATTTATATATAAGTCTTGTTAATTACATTGTGTCGGTTAATTAAAAAATAAGTAAGTTAAGTAATTTATTCAAAATGTATTTATTATGTGATACACTGAAAGAAGATATTCACCCTAGCGATATACGGACGAATTATGCAATGTTATTATATAATTTAGAAGCAAAATTTTACATAAAAAAATATGTTGACTTTGCAACATCTTCTCATGATTTCTTAAGGAAGGAACACGACAGAAATGTATGGATATATGGGGTTCCTTACTATCTGCCTACCCCCTGAGGGATATCGCGTGGTGATACATATAAAGATAATTATTAAATATTTAGTCATAGACAGTAGCAAGCGGCATACTTTTACGAGTGGCAGCCAACACGGGCTCATTACGACGTTATTACACACGGTGTCGACTTACGCGATGAGCCCGAACACATCCAATTTCCCAACTTGCCATTTATTGATATTGACTCAGAGAGGACGCTACGTTACTGCTCCCGGCTCGAGAAACAAACTTCCTGGAAGAGACACCCGAGTTGCAGGTGCAATATTTTAGGAGGTAGGAAAGCGCATCTCTTGAATGTAACAAATTCTAATAATTGATTTTTAAATTAAGTTTCAAAGAAGATAATGCTTTTTGGTCTTTGAAATAATAACCATTTCATTATTGTCTTAACGTTTCTATGTATTGAACAATCAAATAGTCTTTAATATGCCCACAGTAATGTTAATTGTATCTACTACCTACATATTATTAATAACTGAAGGACCTATCGAATTTCGATAATATACCTAAATTATATTAAAAGTAGCTACTTAGTTATTTAAACATAACGTAACAGATGAAAACTGAGAGTAGCACTCCACTCGTTTGTCTACCTCTTAGAGGATTACAGGCGTGATAAGATTTTAATATGTAAAAGGTGTATCTAGTAAAGGTATCTATATCTATCTCTACGAGGTCGATATATCGCGGTATCACTTATTATTATCAAACCCAACGGAAGATAAGCGGAACGCGGAACGTGACTTGTGAAAAATAGTATGTAATCATACCTCGCTGGACGCCTACTTGTACACGGGATGCGTGAATATCGGGGGCTCCATGAATACCTAAATAGTAGAATTCATTAGTGACTATCTCTTTAGATGAAGCCGTACCTATGCATATTTTGTATGTTATGTAAGAGAAAAAACTTTACAATTATTTGTCGACACATAGGTATACTTTATACAAATAATATGTTCTTTATACAAATAGATATGATTGAGGCTGGTACTTCGACTAAATATATTTGGTATCGGTTAATGGGAGAGTTAGAAGTTTCCGTAACCACCGCCTTTGTGCGAATGAGCATTTCAGGTAAAGGTAAAGATATTTCGAAACCGGTCGTTATCTGCCTATGATATATAGGTTTTCAAATATGTATGTATAATCTAATAATTTATGTAGTTATTTATTTAATAATAATTCTTAATATTTGAATATTTTTGTTTTATTCGTTGGCCGTAACATTTTAAACGCTATTCATAAAGAACCAATCTGTGTGAGAGGTCTTGAAGTCGAACCAAAAGAACACAAAAAAAGCCTAGAGGGTCGATCGTGCGATATTCCAAATATGGTAATGCGAAACGATACACGATCCCGACTATACACGACATCGTGACTGGTCCACAGCGGAGGAAAGGTACTTAAGGGCCTACGCAGCATCGCCTATTTAGTTAAATCGCCTTTCAGTTTAACGATAATGAAACAAATAAAATTTGCTTGATTAAAAAAACCTCACATGTAAACAACGAAAACGGAATACGTGTTAACAAAACGTTTGTTCTTTAAATTTGGCTTATACTTTATAAAAAATCCTTATTAACTGTTACCCTGTTAACTTTATTCGCGGTTAAATACGTTAACTTTTGACTTTAATCGTAAACTCTTAATCTACTTGACTAATTTATGATTACTTGAAAAGTCATTGCTTTAAATAAGATTTGAATGATTGCTAAATGGTCTTGAATTCTGCATAAGAAATATGTATATTGAGTTCCACATGTAATTAGGAAAATCGATACGAAATAAAGTATAATTCATATTGACTACAAGTATCGCTGGAATACCACGCCTGTATGAACAAACCCTAAGAATCTGTTTTATGTAATGACACAAACAACAATATTTTTACAATATCAGACAAGGGCCAATCCTAACGAAATAGCTTAACATTTTTTTGGTGCTTTGATAAAGGCAAATTGCCGATGCTTTGACTTGGACCGCTTTAGTATTATTATTCAAGTATACAATCTCTACATAATGCAAATATCTGAGACACATGTATCATTTGATTTTGTTCTCTGAAACTCTTTTCTAACTCTGAATTCACAAAGCAGTAAGTAGGTGATTGATTCAAAAACACTTAATATTAATACAAGTAACTGGCTTCAACAATCTTATTCCTAGAGTCCTATTCGGCTTCTGTCCATTTACTAATCTTTCTAATACATGTATCACACAAAAGATCTTATCTTAATTCTTACCTACTAGTATCTACTGGTTAATAAATGTTATAAAATGTTTATTATTATTATTATATGATTGTTATAAATTTATAAAACATCTTCAAATTGTGACCTTATTTGGAAAGAAGGCCAGAGTAGCCTGAGCGTCGATCGATTCCGCGAGGCTTAAGTTACCTAACTGTCTAACTTCCGTACCATCCATTATCCCTTCTCGCAAAACTGTTTGGATGATATTAGATTGAAGAGCTCTTCGATAACAACGATCGTTCGATATTGTTATTTGTTTAATTAAAAATCGTTAAATTTTCAATTAAATTCTTTATAAAATATCTATTGTTCTGTTAGAGCTTATAAATTTTAAACAATAACATTTCAAAGTAGCTAGAGTATTTATTGGTACTGTAATATTATAATTTATCACTTAATTTACAAAATGCACTAAGTGGAAAAATGCGTATTTTTAAATAAATTGCTATTATAATATTTCTAAACGTCCTAAATTGTAAATAAAACAATTTAGAGGCGGTTATTTAATAACATTATTAATCAATATACGTATACCACGAGGTCGTAAGACTCGCGCGGACTTATCTTGTTTCCAATATAATAAATAGCACCTTATAAATTAATAACTATTTTCATTACTGATGCATTTATATGGTTCAATTATTCAAGTAATACTGATTATAATATATTTTCTCTGTAACTCCTTAAGTACCGTCATATAATAAAAATATACAATACATTAATAAAAAATTACTAAATTAAATCCTCTTCGGGGATTATAGGCGTGAAGATAAAAAAAAAAAAAAAAAAAAAAAAAAT
>DWEJ01002809.1:0-11053 GCA_018245835.1 Mysoria sejanus stolli | reverse complement strand
CTTAGATCCTGAAATGAAATTATTGATTCTGACGTCAAAATATTTTTGAAATAGTGGTAATATGATTAATGTTATTGACACTGTTGTGATGCTAGGCCCAACTAATATGGACGGTTACTGTCCTATAATTATCCACGATTAAACTATATTTGGGAAATTAAACCACTTTTGTTTTTCATCTTATAAAATTACCTTACAAATAGGACGCTTCAAATCTTATTTCTTATTTACAAGATATATAACAAAGCTATATAATAAATACACATGCTATACAAATATGTAGTACATATATCATCAGTCTCACTGCTGTTTGTTCGTACACAATCTGGTAGCAGATTGGCGGCATCCTACTCTATTTGTGTATACAGACCCCCCCGTCTCATTGGGTCTAACAAATAAATACATGTTCATGTAAGCTGGTAACAAATTCAAGGTTAAAATCGAACATACAGAAGAGAAAACTGTCATTACTTTTGAAAGATGAAGAAGCCTTGAGAAATATTTATATCAAAAAACAGAAGTTAAGAAAAAAAGTCATAGAAAAGGTACGAAAAGAAAATGACATGACTTTTTAAACGGTTAAATACCTTACGCATTCGAAAATGTTAAACAGCACAGTGAAAGGCCGGCAGGATGATTGCTAGTGTAAAGTGGACGCTAGATAGTTGGTACCTACCAGCCGTTTTTGTTAGATAGGAGTCGTTAAAAAGTCAAGAAAAGAACGGAAAGGACGTGGTCAACCACAATAATACAATATTAATATAACTGATTTGTACTTCGAGCTTTAAACCAAAAATACTTAACATCACACTTGAAACTCCCGAAGAGGCAAGCAAAGTAAGCAAGTACACGCCCATATTTCACTGGGTGAGCCTACTGACATACATCGGGCACAATTTCAGCTTCATAGCTATTACTAGGAATTTCAAATCACCGATATTACCGAAGTAGTACCCGATACCGCCATCGAACCTAGATCCTGACGATAAATAGTCGCGCTTGCAACCACGCAACTAACGAGGCAATCAATCCAGGTGTCGAGTCTTTATTTAATTTCTCTTTGGATCCAACGAACGTACAATCGTTTCAGCCGCAATTTGATTCGTTAAGAGCCACGACTCATTTTACCAAATTCACTTTCTTTGTATTTTCCGCATGAAAGAGTCCTCTGTGGAAATTTCTAAAGAATAATTCAAAGTTGGTGAAGTGTGCGATCGCGAAAGTGACTCGCTTGATGTTAATAAGCACTCGGCACTCCAATGTCACTTTTGGGTTTGAATTTTTTAAGTGGCTTCGTCGAGAGGAGGGAAAGTTTTCCATGTACAGTGACCACGCAGCCGCTCACCTGTGGACCTTTATGATCGGAGATAATTTTCTTTTGTTAAGAGCTTAAATTACACGTGCGAAATAATCAATACCAATTAACGACTATATGCCGACTTATCTGTGATCTACCTTTAACAATTATTTAAATTTTATAACATTTTATTTTTAGAATACTACAGTTAGATCCAAATTAATTATTCCCCTAATTAAATCAAGTCCTTTTTTTCATTTTTAACAAAACGGTAACAAATTTACATGAGGTCATTAGTTATGCCCCATGTTATATAATAGCGAAGTGCCCTTTTTTTTATTTTTAGTTCACATAAAAATCTAATAGCACTTTTTAAGAAATACAATTTTTTATACTACGATTCTTTAATTTGCTAACATGCCACAGAAGCCTCGTTACCCTGTCATCAAGTGTCCCTAATGTAAGCTTTGACGAACTTTATAAAAGTTATCCCCTCGATTTGCATAACACGTGAGACTGCAATATCTCGAAAATCTCGCTTACCTACGTCAAATTTTCTCTATATTTATCTTTATGACGCTCTTGTTTTTACGCGCAAAGGCACGAAATTACATTATGGAAGAAATTTGTTACAATCGTATTTATAAAGCAAAAGATGTCTTATAGCGAATCAAAAAATGTTTTACTGTACCGCTTTGTGTACCGTGCTAATATCCATATGATTCTCTGATATACTGCTCGACTCGTTGTAAAACTATTTATAATCTGTATCGAAGCGAAGAAAAAATACGCCTCCCGACCTAACATTAAATTCGGGGCTGGTTAATGGCGGTACTCTGCGGTCTGCCTAAGCCCAGCTAAATGCCCCGTGCCGATGCGCTTAGTGTACAGCAATAAACTGGCCACGTATTGTGGGACATGAACATAACTGATACAACGTGGGGGTGTACTGTCTACATTCGATATTCTGACTCATATATATAACCACTGGACGGATCGGGCTGCAATTTGGCATGCAGGTAGATGTTATGACGTTGGCATTCGCTAAGAAAGGATTTTGATCAATTCTACCCCCAAAGGGATAAAATAGGGATGAAAGTTTGTATGAAACTATGTCAATTTTAAACCGATCGGGCTAAGACTTTGCATGCATAAAGGCATTCCCAAAGGCAAAGATGACGTAGGCATCCCCTAAGAAAGGATTTTAATAAATACCACCCCTAAAGGGATAAAAGTTTGTATAAATCTTCTTAGATTTTCGACTGATTGAACTGAAATTACGCGAAAATTTATAAGTATAAGGATGTTTGTTACTGTTTTACGTAAAAACTGATATACACGCGGGCGAAGTCACGGGCACGGCTGGTTTAAACTAAAACAGATATAATACCTCTAATTCGTACTATAATAATTGTATTAATTATACAAATAAATTATTATTATGTAGGACGCCCTCCGGCTAGGTGGAGTGACGATATACGCAAAGTGGCTGGCAGCGGTTGGACGCGAAGAGCTGGAGATCGAGCTCAGTGGCGTGCCATTGGAGAGGCCTATGTCCAGCAGTGGACAGGAATAGGCAGATGATGATGATACACATATTATTCCTTCCAATAAATTTTGATTAGTTATATCAACTACACTAAATAATAATAAGTTACAAAAATTCCGCAAAGTAGTCAAAACATAATCCTGACAAATATGGTTAATTTTATGAAACTCTTAACATTTTTATTACATAACTTTACGCCGGTAATCCACGAAGAGGTAGGCAGAGGAATGCAGAACACTCCCATGTTACACCAGTTCCGATTACATCCCACTATGGAATAGGTGGCCAGCCTATTGTTATACACCAGGCACATTTTCAGAATTCAAGCCACTACTAGGAAATCTAAATAAAAAAAATTGTAGTATTAAACTAAAAGTAGAATTAAAGCCAGGACCTCCCGATCACTTCCGATCCTCCCGATCCGAGTCGCACTTACAACCAACACGTCCAACGAGGCAGTCAACATCTCAATTATCTTTGAATTTTAATATATTTAAGCTTCAGATGTGATTCAGAATCGAGCGCCTTAGACGTTTGTAATACTTGACCACTAATTGCAAAAAAATTACTTTAACCAACCAACCATACGACATTATTCAAATCTTTATCGAGCGACGCGCGCTAACAACACATATATGAGCCAGTTCCCAGTGAAGCAAGTAAACCAAACAATAAATTCTAATAAATAGGACATTGTATTCTGTCCTGTTCTTTGTCACTTCATCGTAGACAATTCATTCGAATCCTCAATCATTATTTCAATTTTCGTCGTATTTATTCAATTTGTTCTACATTCAGTTACCTGTTTCTATTATGTATTTGTTAGTGAAGATTGTAATAGTCTAATTTACTACATGCAATACTTTGAACTCACCTTACACCACCTCTGTAATCCCCGAAGAGGTAGGCAGAAGAATGTAGTACACTCCCAAGTTTTATCATTTACGTTTTAACGCCGTACTACTAGAAAATCTAAAGCTAAATCTTTTGATAAAATCTAACACACATTCCCATTAAATGATAGCTTTTTATTGTAATGTACTTAGTTATTATGTATAATTACATGTTTATACAATAAATACAATTATTATATATGTATATAATAATTGTGTTTGGTCCAGGACAAAGAGAGTTTTAGTTCTGAAAGACTATAACATTAAATACTAATTATCATTAACAAAAAGAATCTTAATTCTGAAGAACTAATACATTAAATACTAATTATCATTAACAAAAAGAATGTTAATTCTGTAAGACCGAAATATGAAGTGCTAATTATATTTAGCAAATAATTAATTGTTTTGCTAGTTCTCTTGTCTGTACACACATCGCAATAATATCGGCGGCATGTTCGTCTACTATTGAAGATTATTGATCTCCTACAATTATCTGAGGGGCATTTCCAACTTTACAATAGTATAGTCATAAATGATGTAAGGATAATGGAAACACAATCTCTAGAGCGCACTCAATACAAAATCGTTTACATACACATAACAAACGATTTATATATTTTTAAGGTTTTTGATAGTTGTGCCGACTGCCTCGTTGGTCGTGTTGGTTGCAAGTGCGATTGCCGATCGGAACGTTCGAGGTTCGATTTTCGGGTCGAACACTACAAAAAAAATTCTAATTTAGATTTTCTAGTAGTGATTCGGAGTCTGGATATGTGCA
Source organism: Mysoria sejanus stolli (assembly GCA_018245835.1). Taxonomy (NCBI): domain Eukaryota; kingdom Metazoa; phylum Arthropoda; class Insecta; order Lepidoptera; family Hesperiidae; genus Mysarbia; species Mysarbia sejanus. Next base: position 6,533 of record DWEJ01002809.1, on the reverse strand, counting down.
CCACCTATTCCATAGTGGGACGTGTACGTAACCGGAGAAACGTGGGAGTGTTCTGCATCCCTCTGCCTACCTCTTACGGGATTACAGGCGTCAAGTTACATTAGTTACGTATGAGTAAGGCGGAGATTATTATGTCGTACGAAACTCAGTTTGCTAATACATTCAAAAGAAACATGCACTCTCTATAAAATATGAAGTATATTTTAAAATAAAAGTATATTGTTAACATTATACTCGTATGTATCGCGACAGACACTCGGTAACTCCATCACTTGTATTATTACATCAAGCGCCACATCCGGCACTCCCCTTTGTCGGTAAGAGGAAATTACTTCTCTACACTTTAAGCGACACGGAGCCACGTAGGAAATTTAAATCAGAAGCTCTGTTGCAGACGTGTTAGTATGAAAGTTTATTTTTTCTTTCAAGCAAACTAAAAATAGCGAAATGAATATTATATGATGACATTAAAAACATAGTGTTAAAACAGAAAAACGTAAATAACATTAGGGTCTCTTGCGCACCGTCAAGCATGTTGAATTTAGCAATTTAAGTTAGTTAATTTGGGTTGCTCTTACAACCACTGACCAAGGGTTCCTTATTTCGATCCCAGAGTAGTAAGCAATATTACTTTTCATTTAATTCGAAATTCTTAGTAACTTGGAATGTGGATTTCTGTGAGATGTATGTCAATAGGCCCACCCCATATTACATGCTACGTTCACAATAACAGGTGAACTGTGGGACGTACACTACACTTTCTGCCTACACCTTCAGGGTAATACCGGCGTGAAATTATATGTTATTATGTCCTTGTGCACCAAGTTACGCTTTAGACATTCAAGCGAATCTGCAAGTAGATATAAATATTTAAGTTTTTATCTAAGACAGGGTATACGTACTCACCCACCATTATCACCACATCACAATGCTACCTGACAAAGTATTGCAATAATGTCTAATTTTGTCCAAATATAACGTCGTTAATCGTTAAGAGTCGTCGTTGAGTCAAGCTTTTGCTAGCATACTCGTAAGTTGACAACAGTTATATAAAAACACATTACCTGGAGATGCAGTTTTATGGTTTGACCAAACTAAGCCTGATGCAACCCAACATGTACATTATCATCGCAGCGCTGCGACAAAACGCTTTGTGAGTTGACACAAGGCGGAAATTACTTGAGCGACCTCTGCACTAATGCTTGGGCATGGGCCAGGAAGACAGAGATCATGTTCGGGAAATCTAAACTGCGAGTAAGTGCAGGACGGTTTGAGCTGCCCTACGTGAATTATATTCACATACTTATATTTACGTAGATATATTTTTAGAGACTGTTTTATATGCGAAATGCAAATATTTATGAGAATATTTTTTTCCGTTTTTAGTGTGTTTAGAGTCCGAGACGAACATATTTGTATCTAACTTTAGACTTTAACTACTATAACTATCACATCTGTAATCCCCGAAGAGGTTGGCCGAGGAGTGTAATGCATTGCAAAGTTTCGAAAGTTGCGTTTATCTTCACCATGAGAGCCTATTGCCACCAGGTAGAAATCCAGACTGTCAGCCACTAGTAGAAATTTTACTAGAAAAAATCAATTTATACCCAAGACCCCTAGATCGGCAGTCCACCCCCCCCCCCCACAACCACCACTACACGACCGCAACCTTCAATAACAGAAACAAAATTAAAAGGGTAATAAAGCATTGATATAGCATATTGTTATTTATGTACACATCTGAGCCGTCGCATCCGAACATGATATGTATAACGCCATGACAAGATTATTACATTAGCGGGGCCGCATTCGCTATGTGTTGAATGTGTGGCAAGTTAACCAAAATTAATTAGCAATGGCACAGGCTGATAAGTACTGCTCGGTGTATTGGAACCACGAATACGGACAAATTGTTTGTATTCGTTCTTAAAAGAGAACAGGGTACGAAGAGTACCAGTTTGCAAAAATTGTCCTATGTTTAAATCCAAGAACACAAAAGCGAGATTAACTTTTTGGCGATTTCTCCCTTTATTATTACATGTACCTATTCCCTGGTTAAATTGTTTAGGTTTTTTTTATTAATCATTCATTCTATACTAATAAAATGGTTCTAAAACTAGCTAAGCGATTGATTTGTTTTAAATTGGTTTTGAACGTTCGCGTCTATATTATTAATGGTCATTATCGTAAACATTTAACGACGTTGATTAGTGAAAGCAAGAAAGTCATTAAACTTTCAGTCACACGACATAGTTTGATTACAGCGTCGCACATTAACCGCTATGTACATAAAAAACAATTTCAAAATAAACGGTCAGCTGTTTGACAGTTTCAAACTAAATAAATATGAGGCGTAAACGACATTGTTATTTAATAGTAATCGTTTATTTGTAATAAATGAATAGCAGTTTTATAATAATTGAATGTTCTTTTAAGAAAGTTACTGGTTTATATTGATTGAATTGTTTGTTTCAGACCTTCATAATGTTCCTAAAACTAACATAGCTCCTAACAGCCGGGTGACTAGTTCGTATAATATTACCTAAAACGAAATTGTTATGTATGAAGGTGTAATAGTTAATATTACAAGATAAATGTTTCAGACATAGATAAAAAATATTACTTAATTTGTGTTTTAGAAACCATCGATCTCAACACCAAGGACAAAATATGTACAGGTAGTTTTAAATACTTTTTTTACGAAATCGTATATAAGTGTCGTAATTAATAATTACGACAGTAAGTCCGTAAGAGTGAATAGGTGTGCTTTGCAACGTTCTATAAAAGGTTATCCTATATCCTATAATATAAGGTCCCATGTTTAGGTGAATAGGCGTATAATAAGTACGAAATAAATACTAGCATGGGTTTTATCTATTAGACATCAGCATTGGTACGTTTAAATACAGCGTCCAGTGCGCTCTGCGCACGTAAACATTGCCGGACGCCCGCTGGGTATACACTGGAGGATGTTGTACTAGAAGTGATGGTTTAATAAATAAATACTGAATAGGGGTGTCGGCATTTATCATTTCAAAATATAAAAAAATTAAATTCAATATGTAAAAAAATACGGTATTAATGTTGTATGTCGTTTTGACTAGATATTTTAATCTTTAATACAAAATTAATTATTAAATTATAATAATTACCTTTATTTGTATACTTCAGCGATGTTTCAAAAACCTAATAAACGTAACACTCAGAAGCGTAAAGCTAATTAGCGCTATCGCTGTTTTTTTATTCAAATACTTTCTTTCTCCTAACAAACAGAGATTGAAAAAACGATTCCGTTCTTGACTTCTAAATTTCTATCTTGCTTTATAATCCCTAAATATAACACTTTCCTATTGTGATTTTTTTGTCCCAAGTCCATGGTTCCTTGATTTGATTTATAAGAAACAAAAAACAAATACTAAACGTAAGCTATTGAGACTACGGTTCTTATAAAACGTATCTTGTTTCTCCATATCTATGTTTTCGGTCCAATCGCTTCAAATATTGATGGATTTTATCGTAAGCAGAACGGTCATTCGTATTCCATTAGCCCACTTCCCTTCCTTTGCTTCAACTTAACATGCTCCCCGCAACGGTTATTAGTTATACCGATGATAGTGCCCGCATAATTTCTTTATAATATAAACGGTTCTTTTTAATGTTTTGATCAATTTACATCAGCTTTATTGGTGACCACCCTGTATATATGGTCATTTTTAATAAACATGTACACAACGTAAAATTACTTCCGTATTTCTTCCGAAAGACAGACAAAGAATGCAGTTCACTGCCACGAATCACCAGTGATGTTATACTTCCCACCGTGGAATATGCGTAATCCTATTGCCTGTCACCGGTTATAAATCAAACTCCATGGTACTACTAGTAATCCTGCATAAAAAAACATGAAACGAACCCAGGATTTCTTACTCAACAATCACGCTTCCCCTATGTTGTAACTTCTTACTTAATGTATTACATTAGTTGTTACTTTTGTTTGTTACTTTTACATTTGTTTGTTACTTTTAGTGTCTAGGACACGGTACAAATAACTAAGATCATACAAAAGTATATCCGTACAAAACTATTCATACAAAACTATATCGTACATCCCATAAAACCCTGCTCAATATATTTCAAAGAATTTATTTCACGTATGAATCACAAAGGTTACTTAATTCAGCAAAACGTAATTCGTATCCATAGAAAATAAATCTCTCATATTCGTCATTCATAAAAGCTTTCCACCTGTTGGATTTGTTAAGGAAAATGGATCGTATTTACGGTATTGCTTTGTTTTTCTTTGACCTCACGTCTACTACGGTGTATATACGATAATAGGTAAGAGCACAAATATTTTCCTTACAATATTCCGATAGTCGTATTAATACCTTCTTCAATGTCAAGATAAGAAGATTAACCAATGTTATCATTATTAATTAGCTATGGTGAAGTTCAAAAAATAAGGCAAAATTATTAATTACTAGTGGTTAAAATTACATTTATGTTAAGCTGGTTTTTCAACTACTTTAATCAAATGTTAATCCATACGACTAGTATTAACACTTCGCATTTATTTCGCAGTCAGCTACGCAAAATTATTTTAAACAAAGCGCATAACTTAATTTACTTTGAGTTTACTTTTTTATATTGATGTAAAATTAGACACGTCATGCTTTGCATTGGACGTGTAAAAATAATAGCATATAAAAGAATTACAAAACAGGCATAAATACAATGTGACAGGGTTAGAGGACAGATACGCCCTTTTGCTCATAGGAAAGTCAGAAATCTCCTAGTGTAATCTCCGATGAGATTATGATCTCATATCACTATGTTATCTATAAGCTACTATAAATTTAAATTACACATTATTTGTTCTAAATTGAATAACTTCATTGAACTTGGCGTAATTAACCAGTTGACATAAATGCTATCACAGGTACATCTCAAAATATATGAAAAACATATTACGTTCAATTTGTGTCCTGGGTGATCAAGAGGTTCTAGGTTTGATTCCTGAGTCAAATACTATTGGATTTGTCAAATTTGCAATTTCTTGTTAAAATGTCTCAACTCCGAGATTGGATCTGTGCTCGGTTATAAAAATAATAATATGTGCTATTATTTTCATCTGTAGTTACTAGATAACATCAAAATCTGTGAAATGATATGGGAATTTAATATTTCTTTCAATAATATGCGTTAATACGCATATTATTGAAATAATATGCGTATACATACAATTTTGATGTACAACGAGGTAAACTCATTGTACATCAAAATTGTATGAAGATATAGCAATATTTTCGCTATGATGAAGCCTCAAACACCATTCACGCTAAATATGTAACAAACAAACCAATAAGGATACCTCTATAAAGTACAATCTGCTGCAGTAGTTGACGAGCGACACTTAGATATCGCACAAAACTTTAACAGTGGGAATTAGGGAGTTGATCTTTACGCTAGTCAATGCCATATGTAGCCCTTCAATCACCTTCACGGACGATATTGCGATGAGGAGCCTAAGATAAACAAAACGTAACTTCATCATTGTAATCTTGTAATCCTGTAATCACATTAAAAACTTCTTTGGGAAAACATGTGTTGAAATGTTCGCACCTACATAGGGATCTGATAAGGCTTAGAAATCCTTTGTCCAATTTCAACTGTATTGTGAGGAAGTAATATTTTGTACCTACCTATACATCAATGGACAAATGTCGTCCAATATGTTCGTCAATAATAAATTAAAGTGCCAGTATTGTAATTTACTTAAATTACATTCGATTGCAAGGGCGCAAGACTGAAAAGCCTAAAGCTATCCAACAATAATAATATAACGGCACATATTCAGAAATTATGACGTGTCATGTCAATGGTCGACGCTTTAATATTTTGACATGTTAATTTCTATTTTCAATTATTTCAGTAATTAAATTTCACGCCGTAAAATGGACCGTCAGGACAGCACTTCCATTAAAATGTACATATTATTAAAAGTTATTTGCAGATAAATATAACCGTATATTAATTTCGGCGAATCACAATTATTATCTTTTGTTATCTGTTCGTTGTGACTTTACTAATAGCTAATTATTCTTTACAATTAAAGTAATATTCAAAAGTAAATTAATTATAAACATTGTAAATAGCTGTATAAAAAATATTTTATTTTAAAATGTTATATACTTTTATTATTACATAGAAGAACCCTAACATTATTTCTGTAATACTTATTGAGGTAGACAGTTAAATACAGTACACATTACATTGCCCCGTTAAAGAAATGGTGAGTGAGTGGTGAGTGGTAAGTGAGAAAACAGTTAAGAAAAGATACGAAACAGGCTTGCTAAAGAAGAACCTTTATTTAGAACTCCATGATTATTTGTATGAAAAACAATATTTGTGTTTAAATTTAGATTTTCTAGTAGTGGTTCGGAGTCTGGATATGTGCCGGATGCATGGCAATTGGCTCACCACCTATTCCATATTGGGACGTAAACGTAACCGGTGAAACGTGGGAATGTTCT
>DWEJ01002808.1:0-11053 GCA_018245835.1 Mysoria sejanus stolli | reverse complement strand
GAGTCTGGATATGTGCCTGATAGGTGGCGATAGACTCACCCCACCTATTCCATAGTGGAACGTAAAAACGTATGCGGTGAGACGTAGGAGTGTTCTGCATTCCTCTGCCTACCTCGTCCTGTACGAGATTGGTTACACACTGACATTGGCGTCAACTGACTCATCGTTTGCTACTTATATTGAATCTTGTACGTTACGGCCAATCGTCAAATTCATGCAAGTTGCATGTTTGTATGTGTGAACCTATCATTCTTAAAAATAGCCGCAGTAATTTAATATAAATTTAAATGTGATATTATTTCAATAACAGTAGGTACTACGTATCTACAGGACAGTAGAGAATAAATTCAGCGTTAAAGTTTCATAGTCCGCCAAAGTTATTTCCATAAATAATTACACCTAAAATGTACCTCATACGCACCGACAAAATTGACTAACAAATATCAGAAGCGTACCTACATACCAAAATATATTTATCACATCGGACTAACAGCCGGGAAGTCAACCCGTTATCAAACCCCCCTCCGAACCCACACCCCCCGGCTCTACGTCGCAGAGCTTATTAAATTACGTAACAGGCTTTAGACATGACGCTACGGAATCCTAAAAGTCGACGAACCTTTCAACGAACATGTCTGTGTCAGATACTTACTTCATTAATATTACCACCCATCCCTTCCAAAGGTCCCCCGTCGCACTGAAGGGTTTTGTTTCGGGAGTATCATATGTAATTATTGTATACTGAAGTTTTAAGTTATTGTATACTGTAGTATCATACTAATAGATTTTTATGTAATGTTTGGTTAGATATAGGCACCTATATAAATATACATTGTTACATATATGATTATTATATCATCGCGCCTTGTTTCTATGGTCCAAATAAACTGTGACAGCGGAGGCACGTTATTGTCCAAAAAATGACCAATGATTCCTTGATAAGGCTCAAGTGCCTACTTGTTACATAAAAGCCTGTAAAATTGTAATGTACGCATAAAGTTTCGGCGACGTTATGAAAAACACATGTACTTACATAGTAAAAGATATAAAATTAAGTTTATCCTTATAGATCCATTATCATGTTCCATACACATTTTTACATACATACATACATTATGTGTGTACGTGTGTAACTAAATTACATCGTGAGTAGAAAGTAATGACATGTCAGAGGATATTAGTATGATTATACAATACTTATACACGACTCTGTATAATAATATTGATCACACTTTCTGGTTCTAGACAATCTTTTCATATAACTATGACACGTGGTGTAATCAATATTGAACCTTAATATAATAGTGTTAAAGTCTAACAGTTGTGATGGAAAAGTATTATGAGTGATATTAAAGGTGTATTTAATAATGATTTCGGGGGCCACGTTTTTTAAATTTCGGCAGCGATCATGTGTACAATCTACAAAAAAATTACATCACTATTGTTAGCCTAATGCAATCATATTTATATAGGTGTTATGTTTGAGCCTCAGTATACGAAGTCTATTTGCAACAGTGAACTGCAATACGTTGATGATTGCCTGCCTTTCCTCACATGTATAAAAGTGTTAACAAGGCCAGTTAGTGAGAATGCGATGTTGACTCAAACATTTTTCAAAATAAAGTTAACTAGCACTTTGAAATTATTACTTGAGCTTAATAATATTCCTATACGGAAATTACTATCCAGCGTTAGCTATCGTTACTTCTAAGTATCGACGTATGTAATTAAGTAAAAGTTAATTTGTTTGCGGCCAGTACCGGTAGTTACGAGTCCCGAACATTATATTTCACTATCAAATTCACACGATCGCATCTCGGCATCTGTCACGATTTCCGATACATGCAACTTGTTCAGCTGGCTCCACGAAATTAGCGATAACCTCAACCTTAGTGTACTAATTGAAGTAGGTACTTAACAACCTACCTACTATTTGAACATGATAATAAAAGGCTCGAATGAAATCATTTAATTTTTAGTGTATTTTGAATTTTAATTACCTACATTACAACTTAATAGGTAACCTTTGACATAAAAACATTAAATGTCATATTTTTGAACATTATCGGCTCATCACTTTTGTTAGACAAATATAGATCAGTCACTAACTTAGAAACAGACATGAAAAAGACTATTAACAAATCCGTATTCTGGCAAAAATAAAGCAATACATACCTATTTATTGTTATAGACAGTAATAAATAATGAATTGAGTTTATTGCTATAATTAAATATACAACTTTATATACTATAGATCTGAGAGGCTTGAGATATTTGTAACTGCTCTCTGCCTAGCATATAACAGCCTGGGCGTGGCGATAAATAATAATAGCAATAGCCATAATGAATTTTTGCTAGAAATAGCGACCATATGACGATATACTCGGAACTCGCTAATGTTATGGCCCCACTACACAGTGTTGCTCCAACGCTTCACTTGCTCCGACGTACCCATTATTTTTTATGTTCCATCTTCAGCCACTTGTCTATGCGCTAACAGTACTTTCTTCGGAGATTGATTATTGAAATTTCATATGCAGTTAATTATACGCTCGAGTTAACTCAGCAACGCGCGGTTAGGTGTCGGGGGAGCGAGATGACACAACCGTATCAACAATCTGTGCAATGCTTAGACTGGATTCCTTGGGTAACATTCAAACATTTATTTTAAAGACCAATCACTGTAGTAAGTTTTGATTCAATATAGCTACGTACATATTTACATATACAGAAAAAAACAGTGATAGTTTGGTGGTGTGGATTTATGTCTCGCACACTGATTATATGAGGCTTAAGTCTGTCTTCACAAGACTAAGCTGTAGCTAAAGCTGTTTTAAAATATACCTAATAATTGTTGAACAGTTTAGAAAAAATATCAACTTAGAATTCATCGTAATATTCAGAACTTATGACCGCCAACTCTACTCAAAATCTTTCAGTGATAACACCTTTCAGTGATTTGTCGATGTTCCAACCAAGGTAACGACGCGACATACGTTCCTGATTTGGAAATGTCTACGACTCTTAAGTCACTTGACCTACGTTTTCGGATTCGCGGTCGTTGTTCTACTTCTCTATCAAACGGCAATTTGTTTAACTTTACATCAAATTACCGGCCAAATGTGTAATTTTGACGCTATACCGACACGCCGTATTACCTTGAAACTAGGGTTGCCAACTTACAAGAATTAGGTTTTTTATCATACAATTTTTTTTCTTATTAGATAAAGAATTAATGAGGCTTTGCGAACTTGAAACGTATTTTGAAAAAATATGTAAAATCAGTTCTAATATTAGCGCATTGAGATCTTATACGCCTATATTCAGTAAGTTCCTAACTATAGTGGATATTTATTTGAAAGTAATTATAAAGTAAAATATGTATTTTGCCAAAAACTTACAAGTTCTGCCTCTCGTTTACTTTCTCGACGTCCACTTGATACTTTGTGGAAGCTTAAAACTCTTAAATGCTTTGCAGTCAAGGCTTAAGCAACTTGCACTAATAAATAATAAGTAAAGTATAGTATAGTATAGTCATTATGATAAGGTAAATATAAAAAATAACTTATGCATACAGAGAAATAAATGTAACATGTCGTTAACGTCGTAAGATATTTTTCCTAACCATACAATATTTATTTATTTATTTTCTTATTATTTTGTTTTAAATAAGACTAATATTCTAATAATGATCATTTTAGTAGTGATTCGGAGTCTGGATATGTGCCCGCTGTATGGCAATACGTTCATGGCAATGGCAATGGCAATATGTGCCCGTAGTGATACGTAAACGTAACTGATGAAACGTGGGAGTGTTCTGCATTTCTCTGCCTACCTCTTCGGGGATACAAAATCTTTTTTTCAAGCTCGACACCCTAAGAAACATACATAAATATTGTACGCAGTCCTCCGAAGCGTGGATGAGGCTATGAACATCTAGCTTTGAGACTTTTTCTGTAACTAACCATACTATGTGCTATACAGCTGCTAACGGCATCAAACCAACGTGAGTGAAAACAACTCGCTGCGAAATTATCCAAGTGCGTCCCAATAATAATCCGAGTTATCATTGCAATCGGATAATGGCGTAGAAACTAAAGACAACCCACGGGATGATTACCAGTAAATCTAATGATCAACAATTACAACACGTACTGTGTTCAGAGCACAATCAAGATCGGCCCGCCCCCGCTCTTCTGCTCCACATCTCGATGTTAGGGTGGGGTACAAGCGATAAGCTACAAGCGGAATAGTAACAGTCACCATTATCAACCTTTGTCTTGTTCCAGTGTTGAGAATAGATTTCCTCTAGATTTGAAAAAATTTAAGGTCTCACCTGTCAACCTCATGAAGTACCTACGAGTTTGTAAACGTCGCACTCCTAGGAAATATAATGCAGCACTCTAAAATTTACATAAAAATTTCGAATAACGTTTACTGTTACAACAAGTGACATTTTATGTTCAAAGCGATCATAATTCTGTAGAAAAGGAGGCGTGTGTCATGCATTGAGTACAAAACCTCAAGAGTAGGACGTTTAACATTCAAGTACTAGACTATCACAGTTATGATATAATAAAAAAGAAAACATACGAATTTCAATATGTATACAAAATTTATTCTTTATTTATCCATCAAATGCAAATAACAATCATAACACACTGTATCGATCTACGATTACCTACATGGAATGCAAGTTTAAACATTAATTCCATTGCAAATTTCCATGGTTTAAATTTCCAGGCAATAATAATACTGAGATAATATAATGATTATATCAGTTTATTATTTTATTTTAGGTTTATATTTGAATCTGATGGAAGCGTATGTTAACATAGAGAAGGTTTCTGTGCGCAATTTTACCGAATCTATTAATTTTGAGTATTTTTTTTAAATCTAAATGAAAAACTCCATTTACAAAAAATTAACACTTGATGTATTCCCGCTTTAAGCTTTTTATTTAAACTAATAGCAAACCCGAAAGCAAAGCGCCCAATATCATCATTAATGATTGCGGGACTAATGCCCAGTGATTAATGATAGTTTCATTGTCTAACGAGAGATATCGGCCGCGATTTCTTAATTCGGTGATTAGATGCGAACAGCGGATTTTGATGACTGATCGCTTTGATGTTATCATCTATTTTACTATACGTTATAGGTACCTATATGTATTTTCGTTCATTTTATTTATTTATTTTTTGTCATTAGCAATTGATTGACCGCTTTTGTGCTTTATTCTAACAATATAATATGATTTGTGAATTTACAAAAAAGACACGAGAAGTCGTGAGTTTTAATCCCGGGTCGGGCACTATTAGACTTTTTAGTAGTGGTTCAGAGATGGGCTTGGTATATGGAAATAGGCTTAGTATCTTCCATAGTAGGACGTAAACGTATCTAGTGAAATGTGGGAGTATGCTAAACATCTTCGGGGATTACATGGGTGAAGGTACGTACTAAGGCATTCGAATAATGAAATAATCACCGTCCAAATCAAACACTAAGCTGCATTTTCACGATCCAAGAGGCAGTAGCTTCGATCCTCGAGAACATAATTAAGTATTTCCTATTCCTATATTTCCTATTACGATTAATTCTACGTGTTGGTACTGCTAATTTATATATGTAACGCAAGTGTAATAATACAGTTGTGTAGACATTTCGCTTGACCCCTTGGGAATCATGCCAATTTGCCGTCAAACGATCCCCGGGCTAAATTTTCAATCAGGAATAATCGAGGTACCTCATGATTAATGTAATTGTCAGTTTTGTGTCTACTTTCAGAAACATAGAAAATTTCCAGTATGAATGTTAAATGTATTAACGATATTATTTATCTAAAAATAATTGACAATTTTAATGCGATATCCCCATTACTTCATTGACTGATATAAAACCCTTAGAAATTAAGTCTAATCACACTGAGACAAGACGGTAAAACGATTAAAGCACTGGTGACAACAGCATTGATGGAAACGATTTAATTTACATAACTTACCTTTTGTACACCGATTGGACATTCCTTTAAAAGCACTGATTAATGACAAAAAATACACCCCACCAGTTTAGTATAATTTTACGCGAATTAGAAACTACTGCAAGTACTACAATAACAGTAATGTAGACATATACGATTATGAACACTGATGGTTATGACTAGTAACGATATGAAATAGAAACTCAGATATGTTTTAGTCAATAGAAAAGATACATGTATCCAAACTGTAGTTATATCTATGCCGCTGGATGTGACCCGGTGACCTATTTTGGGGTTCTCGATGTTTGCCGACCGGGTTGAGGGTGAATTGCTGCCACCACACTATTTAGTAGTAGAGTCGTAATAAGAGTTAGTGAGGGTACTGTACCTAAGTTTGGATCTTGGATAAGTGAGATTTTTTTTAACTTCACGCCTGTAATCCCCGTAGAGGTAGGCATAATTGAGTCTTTATACTGGTTAGGTATAGACCGCTATGACTTTTAAAAATATATTTAAAGTATATCGGTATATATGTAAAGAGCTGAAGATCGAGCTAAGTGGCGTGCTATTGGAGAGGCCTATGTCCAGCAGTGGACAGGAATAGGCTGATGATGATGATGATATCGGTAATAAACATAAATTATTTAATTATAAATATTGAATGCCTCGTTGGTCGTATTTTTTGCCAGTGTGACTGCCGATCGGGAGGTCCTGGATTAAATTCCCAAGTGGGGCACTACAAAATTTTTGTAATTTAGATTTTCTAGTAATGGCTCGGAATCTGCACATGTCTATGGCAATAGACTCACCACCTATTCCATACTGGGACGTTAACTTAACTGGTGAAGCGTGGGTGTGTTCTGCATTCCTCTGCCTACCTCCTCGGGATTTACAAGAGTCATTTTACTAAAAAAACACCGTTATTTTTTTTTAACTTCACGCCTGTAATCCCCGAACAGGTAGGCAGAGGAATGCAGAACACTCCCACGTCTCACCGCATACGTTAATGTCATTGTCATTCAATGTTATTCGCTTTTTAATAGTTTTATATTGTTATTTAGTGAAAAATACTTACTATCTTTCCTCGTTACTTTCGTTTCTTCTTTTAATTAATTTCTTGTTTTGTTCATTTCTTACTTTCGTCCTTAAGTTTCTTTTTCTTTTCTTATGCGAAACATCAATAAATATTGTATTTATTCTATTAGACATAAGCACGATCTACATCAAAATTAATACCTCTTGAGTGCCTCTTCTTATGAATTCTAATACCACTTGAGGCACAAAAGAGCTGTTCGAAATTTAAAATATTATTTATGATAAAAAAGCTACATCTCATCAGATTGTCACTTATCACAATATCTCATAACAGCACAGCTCTTGAGACTTTTCTCTTCAGGGCATGGAACACATCTGCCGTGTCCTTACGATGTATGGATTATTATTTAGCCTGTTCAATAAAAGATTATTTTCAAAATGGCGCATAATGAGAGGCAAGATGGCCGCCTGGGTGCGCTTAAAGGGTTAAGTCTTTTGTATTAGGAAAATAATAATATTACTTGTTCTCTTTCTGAGATGTTTTGTTTGCGTTTTATAATATAGCTTTTATTATAAAGCCGTAGTAGCAATTTCAAATGTTCTACTATCTTCAGATTATTTTTTTTCAAAGTACCTACTTTTATGCTACTAGTTCGTGATTAAATTCTATAATTTGTTTGTCATAAAATCTATACGTATTATACATAAACAATTATTAACAAAATTATAAATCTTGGTTATTAATATGTATAAGATAAATCTAAGTGTTGTGTCGGACCTTTTGTTTATTTTCTACGTTTATTAATCGCTTTCCTCACTGAACATAATTTATCATCACATTGTATTTTTTTCTTTGAATTTAATTGATTATGAATATGATGAATTAAATTTATGATATCATAGATAACGAATAATATCTCGTATGAATAATAATTCGTATGACACTTACTCACTCACTTACTTACTTACTTACTTACTTATCGTATGACACATAGGTACTCACTGTTATAAAGAAGGAGGAAAATAGTTGGAACTCTAATTTCCCCATAACCTATCTCCAAACCACATGTTATTGAATTAGGTTTAAGATTTTCGCGACAAAAGCCAACTAAGATTTTGTACCATTTATTACATGAGTACGTATTTTTAAATGTACCCACACATCCCACTCTATAAATTATAAATAGATACTTATTTTGGGAAAAACCGTATTCTGTAGTTACTATAACACCCAATATAAATGAGTCAACGAAAATACGCGCCCAAAATAGTAGCGTCCATTTCACCGTACCGTGTATCAAACAAAATGGGGGGCGTGTGCACTGATGTCCCGGTGACCGCTAAATGCGCTGCGTATAGAAAAAAAATGTACAAAACATCTTTTTTACCCTTAGGGAAGCGAACAGCTGCAGTTCTGTATAACAATGATACAGCCATGTTATTTCCACCGACCCGGGGCAATCGGCACACTGGGCTATAAGCCGACCAAGCGGAATTTCACGCTACTCGTACGCCGCTATTGTTTGCGAACGGCCTCCGCAATTTGGCCGGTTCATACGCGATTGCTCAACGCACACTGCGCCCTTTGTTGAAAGTCACGCTTGATTTGGGTCGAAATCGTGTCCTTTTTGTTGTTTCATTTGGCGTGATGAGTGTAAAAATTATTCGTATTGTACTCCACCTTTGCTTTTATTTGCTGCTCGCCTCGTTTTCATATTCTGATATCAATATGGGAGCATTATCTCCGTGTATTATCGAGACTATTAAGCTTACTGCTTTATTCATATGGCTCACGAATGTTGCGTCATTGTAATTAAAAGTGTACTTATCATTGTATATTTAGAAAGAGATAAAAATTGCAACAGATATTTTTTGTATCTTGACTTATTGTCTATGCAACTTTATTAATTTTTTTTAATGTTTTTATTTATTTTATGCTGGGATGCATCATCAAAATGTTACCTATATTTAATCTAACTCAGTTTTTGAAAATATCATGTATCATGTATCAGGTATAAGTTTTATTTAATTCAAATACAAAATATCTAACTTACAGATATTTCAAAACTGAATTTCACATATTCAACTGCCTTATCTTATTTAGTAGGTACATACGCCAATACTACTCGTATGAACGCCAAACAATGCGCTCCTAAGCACAATAGTGGGTTACATAAAACGACAACCAAGTGACATTTCTGAATGTTCCATTTTCAAACCGCTCGCTCCCATTGGCCGGGACTTGGTGACAAATGGGTGACATGAAGTGGTAACTAGCCAATGGGATGACAGTACAGTTTAAAGCGATGGGAATGATAAAAAATGTCACTGTAATTATAGTATGGTATGATTTTTTATGATGTAAATATGAATGCAAGTTAAGGCAATGATATAGACACATGCCGATGAAATCAGAGTACATATTGTGATAGAAAAGTAGCATAACATTTGATAAAGATTTAGTGACTTATTTGGTACAGTTTTTATATTTGTGTAGGTATCTTATGAATTTTAATTTCAGCTGGACAGATAAGTAGAAAACAAATACTTAATTAGGTAGTTTGCTTTTAAAGGTAATAATTATAATCCGAAATTTTTTTGCAAATACATAATTATTATTATTATAATAACATTTCGCATAAAATGATTATATAACATATGTTTGTTGGTACCCATAGCTTATTTAGATTAATTTTTATTTAAGGCAGTGATAGCCTAGTGGTTTGAAATTCGAACTCTTACGCCGGGAGACCGGGTTCAAACCTCTTTAAATGTGCGTTTTTAAATTGAAATATCACTTGCTATTCGGTGAAGGAAAACATCGTGGGGAAACCTGCACACCTTGAGTCAAAAAAAAGGTTGTTCTCTAAGGTGTGTGAAGTCTGCCAACCCGCAATTGGCCAGCGTGGCAGACTATGGCCTTAACCCTCTCTTTCTAAGAGGAGACCCATGTTCCAGCAGTGGAACGACAGAAGGGTCGATATGTATGTATGTATATTGTAGTCATGAGTTCAAGTCTCTCAAATATGGATCCATAGATCAAAATAGTACAATCCTACGTTACAATGATTAAATTGAATGAAAGTGCGATGCTAAAAGGGTATAATATTGCGATGTAAAAAAGTGCACTAGTGCGATGGTAAAATGGTATAATAAAAATATGCTATTGCTAAAATGATAAAATAGTACGTAGCAAACAGCTTTTTATTAATGAAGTGTTGCAATGTACATTTCACTACAACAGTGTCCACTAACATCATCATTAGCAACTGCTAATGTTGTCGGAGTTTCATCAGAACGCGTTACATTATCAATCATAACCAGTGAAAGTGGCGGTTGATGCGAAACGGTGCATTTCCACTGGCTCGAACGATTCGTGGTGCAGTGACAGTCTTAGTTTTAAAATGCAACAAACTAGCACGCACTGGCCATTATTCGGGTGTTAAATAAGTCCACTGTTCGTGATCAGTTATGCAAGTGATCTTTTAAGAACTTCAATGTACAGCGATATGCGCCAATATGTTGAGTTATTTAATAAATATTATTGAATGATATTTGTATTTCATTCCAGTTTAACTCATACGTCATGTGCCTATTTAAATTGTTTTGGTTAGACGTAATGAAGAGAGGCCTTTGAATATTGAAAAAAGGTGCCTTGTAGAAAATCAGTAATGAAAAATTTATGAAAAAATATTTGCGCACCTATTCAGCATTCGGCTGTTTAAATGAAATTAAAAAATAAACAATGGGCACTCGATAATAAAAGTTCGCAAATTTGTTACCTTATATAAATTCGTTCTTAAATCAAATTAACATAACACTTAAACAAAGAATTACGTGTGCGGCGAGTATATTGTAATACTTATTATAATTAACCAGCTGCGCCCGCGGCTTCGCCCGCGTGGAAATCAGTTTTTACGTTTTAAAGCTAGACATGTACTGTCGCGGACTTTTATTTAGAACTTTAAGAAGGGAACAATTTTGTAATACATGATTTTTGAGTTACTTTCACCGTTTACTTAGCGCACGCAAGGAAAG